>JANHJO010005596.1:234709-244988 GCA_032468235.1 Pseudoxyrhopus heterurus | reverse complement strand
TAGGGATTCGAACCGTCGAACTGCCGACCTTTCTGATCGACAAGCTCAGCGTCTTAGCCACTGAGCCACCGCGTCCCAGCGACTCTTCAAAATATAGTGCAGCTATTTTGTCTTTTTCTTTCTAATGTTCTCTTGGCAAGAAAGAAAAAAGATGAAATATTGGCAAAGTACAGGATTACAAATGGAAAATAATATAGTCTAGACCTTTCGAGAAAAGAATGAGTCAGGGCCGCTCCTCATGAAAAATCCCGTATCTGAGGGGAATCTGAAAATGAAATCTTTTGTTGGGTGGTGGGGTGGGGGGTGAATAGTATGTCAGTAGAAATTTTTAGCAAGTATATAACTGGGGTGTTTTTGGACTCCCAAATTCCACTATCCCATCAGCAGGACTTATAATTTTACAATTTTGATGATTTCTGACAACTTCTGGATGGTTGTGGTTTCTCCATGTATTTCATATAGGAAAAATAGCTTCAACGGATAACATATAAAACCTAAAGCAGCTTACTTTTCATTTTTTTCAATTACACTTTACAAATAGATTCCATAATCTTAAATTTTTACACATCTTTAAATGAAAACAATGATTTACCTCACAAAGTTGTCACAAATGCAAAACATTTCAATATAGCTAGAGATAGAAATTTTACTAAAATAATAATGATGCGATAATGAAACAAACTGCATATGGTGGCAATTGTGGGATGTGTAATAGCTTCCTCTGTGAACCTCGTACGATCCAAGGACACTGGCAGCCAATTAAAATAAAATTCCTTATTTTAAAAACACTTTATAAATAAGTGAAACAAACTTACAAGTTACAAATCCAAGTTAAAATGTGTATGCCGTGCTCCTTGGCAGTCTAGTTATCTCCAAACTTTTTTATATGACCTGTTTTACAAGATCACAAAGTACACTCCACTTTTTTTGCTGTGTGAATTACAACGATCATGTGCATTTAACAGCTCTCCCATTTGAAAAACATGCAAGCAGCCAAGATTGTCATCACCCGCCAGTGCCACACTTTTTTAAAAAGTAAAAGTTGTGCATTTGTGTGCTCCTCCTAATTCAAGGATTGCATGAACCATCAATGCAATTGGGAGCCCTAATCTCAACCCTTACTGATCATAGAAGCAGGATAGCATTTGTCTTTATAATAGCTCTAAAATATATTGAGCTTATGTGAGATAACCAATCTGCAATTTTTATATGTATTTTTATTGACTTTTGATTATTTAAATAAATGAATGTTGTTGCTTTTATTTATTTTTATTTAATAAACTATACATGCTATCATGACAAATTTTCTTTTTTTTCTTTGGGGGAGGGGTTGAAGTTTGATCCTATGGAAGCTGAACTGACAGGTGTTTGAATCATCCCTACAACATGTGGCATTCATAAGGAAAGAGCCGTTGATAAATAGCAGATGAACAATTGGAAAAAGTGAGCCTCCACCATTTGGGTTGGCATTATGAGGTGATGAAAAGCAATTTTGAGGAAGGGCAAGACACTTAAAGTTGAAATTGCTATTCTAAGAGCCCTGCCATGGTGTTTTTTAGTCATTTGGGAAATGGCATGGTTGCACAAGGGAGGAGCAGGAGGTGACAGGCACCGAGTGAAATTATCTCTCTATCTGGTTTGTTTTAGTGTGATTTAATTCAGCCCAGCTGTCTTGCTCTTTGCACGCTGCTTGGCTTGGCAAATTAAAAATAAGCAAAATATTTAGATACCAACAGAATTGCAGAAGTTAACCAAAGTGACTTCTGTGTGAAAACAGTGGGTGATTAATACTCCCCTGTCTTTTTTACATTGTGCCAGTTCTGGAGAGGAAGTAAAAAACAGGCTGCTTTTTATTAAACATCAATTCTTTCCGAGGCTTACATCATCTGAATTTCTAGCAATTACTGGTAAATTCAAGAGATTCAAAAGATTGATTTCTGACACTGAAGTATAATATCCCAGTATTTTCAGAAATCCAATAGTTGGGGCCCCATCCATTCTTCACACATTTCCTGTAAATTGGTAGCCCAGGATAAAGGGCTGTTTAATTGTTTAAACCAAAGCTAGGGGAAAAAACACAGGTTAGTTCAGGTTTATACACCATTGTTTGTTAAAAAAAAACCTGTTATCTTCCAGTCACTAGCTATATATCACAAAGGGGAAGCTGACTGCATGTCAGAGTTGGCAAATTCCCAAAAGCCTCTTCCCGTCTTGCATAGAATTCAGATGGAGCTTAGCAGATACTTTTCAAAATGGCCCCAGAATGTGACAGTGGGACTCCAGGAAGCAGTTCTTTTTATTTTCTTTTTGTGCCTTCAAGACATTCTTGACTCTTGGCATGGACAATCCAAGCCTTTTCTTGCAAATGTTTTTCAGAGATGGTTTGTAATGCTTCCTAGGGCTGAGAAAGAGAGATTGGTTCGAGGTTACCCAGCTGGCTTTATGCCCAAAGCAGGACTGGAACTCGCAATCTCCTGGTTTCTAGCCTGGCACCTTAACCACTACATTACACTGGCTCTCTCAGGAAGCTGAGGGCTCAGATACCAACTGGCAACCCAATACTGCTCCTGGAACCATTCATGGGCCTTAATACGACTCCAATTTTAGCTTTTTTTTATTTCTTAGCTATCTGATTTTGTTTTGGGTTCAGTAAGGGAATACTTCATTTCACCGAACAATATTTTTAAAGCTTCGTAATATATTATAGAG
This sequence comes from Pseudoxyrhopus heterurus, assembly GCA_032468235.1. Classification (NCBI taxonomy): domain Eukaryota; kingdom Metazoa; phylum Chordata; class Lepidosauria; order Squamata; genus Pseudoxyrhopus; species Pseudoxyrhopus heterurus. The sequence continues at coordinate 242,279 of JANHJO010005596.1, read as the reverse complement.
CAAAATATCTTGCTTTTTACCCAGCCCTACAAAGGGAACCCTGACTGCTCTTTAGAAGGCCAGATTCTGAAGATGAAACTGAAATACTTTGGTCACCTCATGAGAAGGAAGGACTCCCTGGAGAAGAGCCTAATCCTGGGAACGATTGAGGGCAAAAGAAGAATGGGATGACAGAGAATGAGGTGGCTGGATGGAGTCACTAAAGCAATCGGTGGGAGCTTAAATGGACTCTGGGGGATGGTAGAGGACAGGAAGGCCTGGAGGAACGTTGTCCATAGGGTCGCGATGGGTCGGACACGACTTCGCAACTAACAACAACAACAACAACAATAAGTTTAATCAGGTACCTCAATATTAGGCCTCTTTTCACTGTGGTTTTCATTTTCTCAGTCAGATGTTCCACGTTTATCTGTAAACCAAAGGGAAAAAATGGCATTTGTTTTTATCCCTCAAATTGTACATTAACACATTTCAAATACAACACGGTAGATTTTATTACGCTAGTGAAGCCGCTAATTTTACCACATCCTTATTACAGAACCAAAATGTAGCACCCCCCATGGAAATACTTTTCCACGTCAAGTTTCTGAGGTAGTATGTTGTGTGTATTAAAGCTAATGATAGCGTTTGAATTTGTGGATATAAGCACACTAAATAATTCTGTCCGAGAACGTCAAATTGCATTATGTCTATATCTTTTTGTATTAGTGAATGCAGAGCCAGCACCCACAGTGACAAATGTCTTAAAATTCTGAATTAGTTTGCTCTCTCTTCTCAAATGTCTGATTGGTTCTGACTGAAGACAAACCCCGGGGGAAAAATAATATGAGATGTAATAGCCACATAGGAGACAGGAAATTATATTGCATCTCTCTAAATAAAAGGCAAGTGCAACAAGCAGTTATAATTTCTCTTAGGAACAATTAATAACCACAATTACACCCAGCGCAGAAATCAAGCAATGTTATCTGATTGGCTGGAAGAGCAAATCACAGAGTGAAACAGCCAATGTGTTCTGTTCCATTCATTTCTCTAATAAGTGGTGTTGCAATTACAGTTACCTTAGAGGTTTAATATCCAAAGCAAAATATGTTGATAAGTATATGTGTGTGTTGGGGGGGATGGGATTGAGAAAGTGGAAGAGCATCTTATAGCACATCAGAACAGAACTGGAGATGGGGTCGAGAGTCTATTTTGATGCCTTGGAGGTTGTGAAGGATGGGATATGAAAGAACAGGCTTAGGCCAATCCCAACACGACTAAGTAAAAGCCCACAAATTTCAGAGATATTCTGTTTTGGCTTCCCCGTGGGATAAACTGGTTTGTTATATGTGGGGCTACATGGACTGCTTCAAGATCAGTGATAACTAGAACTGAGAGGACATTTGTATAGATCCATTTGGTGTACAAAGTCTGGATTAGGTCATTTCTTGTCCAGATTACTGAAATGTACTCTACAAAACCTCTACAGGGGGCTGCCATTGAAGATCACTCAGAAACTGCAACAGGGTGCAAACAATTATAGGTGCAAAGTGATTTGTTCTTCCACTCCAAGAAGAGCCCTGTTTACCAGTTGGTTTCCAGGAACAGGTTAAGGCCGTGGTGGAGAACCTATGGCACGCATGCCACAGGTGGCATGCAGAGCCCTCCCTGTGGGCATGTGCGCCGTTGCCCCAGCTCAGTTCTACCGTGCATGCACATGCCTCACGCTGGCCAACTAGCCTTCAGGTCTCTGCCACGCATGCGTGGGGGCAGGGCACATGCCCGGGGGGTGGGGCGCATGCGGAGTGTGCATGGCGCATGCATGGCACCACACGCATGCGTGGGAGCGAGCGCATGCATGGGGGTGCGCCTTGCATTTTCAATATGCGCATGCATGCGCGTGTGCTTTGGGCACTCGGGACCCAAAAGGTTCGCCATCACTGGGCTAAGGTGTTGGCTGTCACCTTTAAAACCCTTCATGATACCAGACTTGGATATCTGTTGACTACCTTCTCCCCTCGATCTCTGCCCATCTTTAAGATTTGGAACAGAAGTCTCCGTTTTAGTCTTACCTGAGGGATCTTCAAGGACTCTTAGATCCCACTTTCTCAATCACTGCCCCCATCCCTCTGCAACAGCCAGCTGGGCTCCAGCCCTGTTATATTTTGACAAAGCTATTAAGATTTGGCTGTTTGGGCAAACCTTAAGGATTTGAAGAGTTGTTCATGCATTTCCAGGGGGCGGGGTGATTAAATTTATGAGCTACGGTTGTTCCTTTGCAGTGGGAAATTATTGCTGTGTTTTCATGTTTATTATTGTCCTGGAAATGTGTCAGCCACTTAGAGCCAGACATGGCTGGAGTGTTGTATTAGCTTAGTAAAATATCATAGTAGCAACAAAAGAATAATCAATCCTTCTCATGCAGCAGTATGTTTCTGATAACACAAATTCCCTCTAGTTTGTAACTGGTATTTCTTCCCTGCTCTACCAAGAAGTTCAGGGTTCTTCTAAGATGCAATAGAGCTCATTTGTCCAAATAACGCATCCAGCTCTTCGCCTAGATTTTCAACACATGCAATCCTCCTAGGGCCAGGTATGCGGTTATAGAGCAAACATTTGCCTCTGCAACAGATGTTCACCTCCAAGTCATGGATGGTGAAAGGATCTTCATAAATGTAGGCGGCATCTGCTCCAGCTGATAAGCCTGCCATAGTAGCCAGGTAGCCACAAAAGCCTCCCATGGTTTCAATGATGAAGACCCGCCGCTTGGTGCCAGCTGCAGACTGTTTGATGCGGTCACAAGTCTAGAAAGGAAACAAACCAGGCAGAAAAAAGAAAAGCTTTGAATGGCAGCTGGAAAATATTTTGGGGGGAACCATCTGAAGAGAATTAGCTTAGCCACTATAAAAAGGGAGCAAACTCTACTCCCTTCTGGCACTGATGATGTTACCTAGTTGGGTGATGAAACATTTGCAAGCAAACAACCAAACTCCACTAAGGATTCCATAGTCTTCGTTTTTATTTCTTAAGAATTAAGACCTTTTTTATTTAAACATAAAAATGATCATATTGAAGGGAGGGGATGGTGCGGTGGCCTAGAGGTGGAGCCCTCGCCTCACAATCAGGAGGCTGTGAATTCGATCCTAAGGAGAGGCAGATATTTCTCTCTCTGGGCACAATGAGAATACATCTGCTGAACAAAACTCTGCATTGACGATAGGAAGCGCATCCGGCCATTAAACATTCAGCTAGCTCCATTCAGTTGCCCAGACTCCACTCCGCAAGGGATTATTAAAAGATGATGATGATTGAAGGAAGGGGATATAAAAGAGAGAATGGGAGGGGGGGAGGTATCTAGACCAGTGCAAGGTAAAAATACAGGTAGTCCTCAACTTATGACCACAATTCAGCCCAAAATTTGTGTTGCTAAGTGAGACAATGAATTTGTTCCATTTTACGACCTTTTTTGCCACAGTTGTTAAGTGAATTACTGCAGTTGTTAAATTAGTAACCCAGTTGTTAAGTGAATCTGGCTTCCCCATTGATTTTGCTTGCTAGAAAGTCACAAAAGGTAAATCACATGACCCCACGACACAGCAACGGTCATAAATATGAGTCAGCTGCCAAGCATCTGAATTTTGATCACATGACCATGCGCACACTGCCCATGGGGTCATAAGTGTGAAAAGACATAAGTCACTTTTTTCAGTGGCGTTATAACTTCAAACGGTCATTAAAGGAACTGTTGTAAGTCGAGGACTACCTGTATATAACATACAAAACCTTTCTTATACATATTTTGAGACAGGTAGCAATGCCTGCACTCTCTTGTCTATCTAGGATCAACTTTCTAAGTGACCCAAGTGCAAAGTGGCTCCATGTGCAATGTGCAAACTCGTCCACTGAGCAATATCCCCTCATTAATTTTAATTGCATGAAGTTGCCTAAAACTTTGTTCTTTGTTTATTGATCACTAAGTTTGGCCCAGAATTACCAGGATTAGTACTCTCCAGATTTAGGACAGCTTTCTTTCATAAGTGTTAAGAGCCATGGTGGTACAGTAGTTAGAATGCAGTATTGCAGGCTAATTCTGCTGATTGCCAGTAGTTCGATCCTGACCGGCTCAAGGTTGACTCAGCCTTCCATCCTTCCGAAGTCAGTAAAATGAGGACCCAGATAGTTGCAGGCAATAGGCTGACTCTAATAAGCCTCTTAGAGAGGACTGTAAAGCACTGTGAAGCAGTATATAAGTCTAAATGCTATTGCTCTTGCTATTTTCCAATTCCTACAGCCTAGTTAAAACTTGCAGATGGTAAACCCTAAACCTGTATCCTCTATAACTAGAAACTCAAAATAAACAAAATCATATTAATGCTTTTTGAACCGTCAGGTATTTTTCTTTCTTTAGGATCTGTTCTGGCTCCTGTGCAGAGGAAATACTTGTTGCTACTGCAAACCTATTCCTCACTTCAAAAATGCAGATTTAAGCACTGATAAGATTCTGGCCTTGGTGAATTTTTCCTGAACTGGAGCTGGGATGCTAACAAAGCACTTACTGCTGTTATGGTGTTGAGGGCAGTGTCTGCACCGATGCTGAAGTCAGAACCAGGAACATTGTTAGAAACGGTCGCAGGTATCACACAGATCGGGATGCAAAGTTCTTCGTATTTACACCGCCCTTCAATTATTTCCATACTGCCAGTAAAAGCCTACCAAACGGAGGAAAAATGAGGGGGAGTTCACTTCTATAATCCAACCAGGAATCCAACTTCCTAAGCTTGTTCAGATGCTGCACTCAAAACCCCAAGATTGTAAGCATCATTCTCTTGAAGCTTCCAGCTCCTCCCTTTTCATGTCTACTGACACCAAAGGAACTTCATTATCATTCTTCCCCAGAATCAGATTTGCATCAAAATAAACTCAGAACATTATCTCCCTTGTTCAGCTGGCTTAAGATGCAGATGTCAGACAATAAGGTTTTTTTTCCCCCAGCCATCAGTGAAACAGATTTTGCCTGAAAGAGATCTGTGGAACATGATCTCACTTAGCTATGCCTTCCTATTGATCTTGTGTAAGATCAGTGAGTTGATCTAATAGCTGAACTCTCCACAGGCCTACCTCAAAACCACCAATGATAATCAGCCCGTGGATGTTAAAACTGGCAATGGTGTTGCTGATTTCCTCAAAGTATTTCTTGGGTAGAGTCCTATGATCAAACAGACAAAATCAGTAAAATGTACCAATGATCCTCCTACACACACAGTCCCTTTAATTCACTCATAGAAAGTACCAGAAAGTTCTCCGTTAACCCAGAAGTTTCTTAGTTACCCTCATCGGAGAACTGACCAATCTGAGTCAGCATAGGACATGTTTGGAGCATTTCAGTGATTCCCAGTGCTAATAGTCCTTGACTTATGACCACAATTGAGGCTGGAATCTTGGTTGTTAAACAAAGCAGTCAATAAGTGAGACATCATGTGACTGCTTTGCTCAATGACTGCAATCCTGGCGCTCCTGGGTGTGGTTGTTAAGGGATCTCATAGGTTCCAGGTAAGAAGCATGGGTGCCTCAGAATAGGGGAGGCACTGGGAGGTTCCACTTAAGAGCCGAAAATCCTCCCTGCCCAAATTCAAGTAGGATTTCCGGCCTCTGAGAGGAGAGATACTTGTATGAAGTTTGTGCTGGGTTTTCCTCTCCCACCTGAGATACCCCACACTCCTTATCTTACCACATTACTTCTCTTTTGACTCTCTTTTAAATGTGGGCCTTTTAGCAATATGTGCTTCAATTTATATCAGAAGAAAGCATTTCAGCATGCTGATTTATTTTTAAGTATGTTATTTTATTATGAAGCCTCTGTCCCGTCATAATACCTTTTTGTTCCAAGGTTTGATCCACCTTTTCCAGTCCAACCACCAACACCTGCCCATCCTATTTCTTCAATCTGAAAAAAGAAAGCAGAGCGGGGAAGAATTTCTTAGTTCAGCAACACAATTATTACGATCTTCTGCTCAATAGCCACACAACAATGGTGTACAGAAGAAGGAATGTTTTAAGATGCATGATGGACTTGTGAAAAAGCAAAAAGATATGGGACATAAATACAGTTCATATGGCGATGCAGAGAGTATTTAAAAATTAATCTTTAGGTGAAACTGGAATTTTTGTTGCAGACAGTCAATTAGAAAAGGTTCAGGGATGATTAGTTTTATACATGGTAACTGCAGTGAGGCTATTACATGCACAAACATGGAATGCAGAAAGATCCATAATGGAGGAATGGATTGTGAAGATGGCAGACTTTGTAGAAATGGCTAAAGTGACTTTTCTGATTGAGGGCGGAACAATAATTTATAAACAACAATTTATAAAAAGATTGAAATGGAAAAGGTAGTCAGCAGATATCCTTTGTGGACTTTTTGCTGAAAATGAAAAATATGAATTGGTAGGTTTGGAATTTATTGATTAAAAAGGTCAGTTTATGGAAAGGAACCTATGATTTGTTATTCGGGAGGATGAAATGATAATTACTGTGCTTCTAGTTGTGGCAAAAAGATTGGTAGGTGTTTCTTTAGTGTTCCAATATCTCAGGGGTTGCCACAAAGAAGAGAGAATCAAGCTATTCTCCAAAGCACCTGAGGGCAGGACAAGAAGCAATGGATGGAAACTAATCAAGGAGAGAAACAACCTAGAACTAAGAAGAAATTTCCTGACAGAACAATTAATCAGGAGAACAACTTGCTTCCAGAAGTTGTGAATGCTCCAACACTGAAAGTTTTTAAGAAGAGATTGGACAACATGGTATAGGGTTTCCTGCCTAAGCAGGGGGTTGGACCAGAAACCTTCAAGGTCCCTTCCAACTCTGTTATTTTATTTTATTCTATTCTATTTTTTCCTTTTCTTTTGTTATTTTGAGTTTTTTTATTCTTTCATATTACTTTTCTTTTTTCTACTTTTCTTTTTAATGTTTCCATAATTATTTTAAAATCTTATGGAAATTTTTATTTTAACAAAAATATGTTTTTTAAAAAAGAATGCTTTAAGAAAGGAACAAACCTCCTTGTCTTTTTGACGGAAACTGATTTTTAGCTTATTTGAGCCTAATGCAAAATGTCCCATTTTTGTCTTTTGGAAGGGGTTGGGACATTTTAAATCTATACATATATGTTTTCTACTACTCTTACTTTGGGGCAAAACATAATTAAAAATGCTGATGAAAACTGGCCATTCTGATACAGAATTCAAACTGCCCATTGGGGGATGTTTTGGGGTTGCAAAGCAAAAAATCTGAGAATCACAAGCGGCTCACAGGTGGTCCACTCCATTCTAAGAGAAATGGATGTACAAGGTTAAATGAAATACCTTTCCTTCAGCAAGGCCCTCAAACCCATCATGCACAGCCAGCATCTTATGCCCATGGATCAAGCCAATTCTGACGGTGGATCTCACAGCTGCGTTCATGCCTGCGGCTGGTGCACCTACATTCATCACTGCCAAATTGTAGCCACTCTGGAAGAAAAAAAAAAGGATCAAGCTAATGTCAGAAATGGCTTCCAATATATAAACACCCCCCCCCCCCGCTTCAAAG
>JANHJO010005596.1:178924-203629 GCA_032468235.1 Pseudoxyrhopus heterurus | reverse complement strand
ACTGCATTCTAACCACTGCGCCACCAAGGAATCTTGGGTGAGAATGATAGGCCAAGCAATTTCACTTAATTCATCTTGCATTTTCAAGATTTGAGGCTCTGGGAGCTGGAATCCAAATAAATGTAGTAGGCACAAAGTAAAGGATATGTCCTAGGACAGATGAGATAGTGGATCTGTCCATATAGTACTTAAATAAAAAAACCCACAAAAGACAACGTACATAGAAATAAGGAATGTAATTTAAACAGGTTTCTCAATGAGTGAAGGGGGAATGAATATTATGGTACACCACTTCCAAGCAGAGCTCACATAACTTAGCAAGTAACAGTCAAGCTGGACTGAATCTCTTCACATTCTCTTACAAAGACCAGAAAAAACTACCTTTGCCATGGATGTAGCTGTGTTGGTGGAACTATTTTAGGAAGCAAGGAAGGATTGCAGATGTAGACTAAGGAACAAGATGAAAACATATGCATTCAAATAAGTCATAGTATTAAGACTTACATCACTTTGCTAACTAAATATAAAATTGTATTAATTGAAAATGTTCATCAGCACTTCCCCTATTTTGAAGTTTTCTTCACAAGGAATTCTAGCATCGACTTAGTATTATACATCAGCCTTAATCAGCTCATACAGCTAAGACTAGAGACCCATATGTGAACTCCACAGGCAGATAAGCATTAAGCAGAATTGCCAAACCTGAAGCCTGAGAATTTTGGGTACAGATGCCAGATATTGTAATTGTTAATGTAACAGAAGAGGAAACTTACTGTGTGAAGAGAAATTAACTACTGACTTTAATTCATTTGATTCAATTTAACAAATTTAGTCTTTTTGATGTGATGCCACCCACTGTTAAGACTGTGGCCAGTAGTACCTATTCAAAGATTAAATAGGGCTCTCAATCTTATATAAGATGCATATAAGTGTGGTAAAATAATAAATGAGAAAATATTCTGCCACATTTTACCTTCTCTTTTTACCTCAACGTATTTGCAGCACAGTACTCTCATATAACATACCAACTTGGAGTCAGTTTTCTTTCAAAGTATTAATTAAGTTGCACACTGTAGTATATTTATCCACTTTGGAAAGATCATTATCTTTGGTCAAAGTAAACATGACTTCATTTTTTTTATCCTGTATCATTTTTTTTCCTCCTCCCAGCCTGCTAGAGCAGACAAAACAGCCTGGGTTAGTGGAAACACTTCCAGACATGAATCAAAGTGACGTCTTATCATGAACAGACCAAACACCATTCAATGTCTGAACACCCTATAATGCTTCAGCAGGAAAATCCAGCACACTTAAAACAGGAATCCTTACTAACCTGATTGTTCTTCTTTTTCTTCAGAGAACAAATAAGTTAAAAAGATAACAGCTGCAAATGTGAGAGAGACTGAAATGAAAAGGCTGGACCCTGCTATTGAGAGGTCCAGTGAAAACCACATAACCAGGACACAAATGCTGTCCTGTGTGGTATTTATAGATACTACATTAGGCTCCAGATAGCTGCTTCTATTACACATCTTTCTTATTGGTGGATATAACAGTCATGTCCTTACACTGAAATTGTGATGCTGGCTTGCAAGTACATTCAACTTTAAAGGTCTACATTCAATCTATTCTACAGGGCTATATACCCAAACAAGATAACCCTAATCTATGAATTCTATTAGAGAAAGGAAAAAAAATAACAAGTGCACTATAATCCAGGCAATTTAGCACCCTCCATATGTGTAGACTACGGTTATTAGATTTCTGTGATTAGATTTCTATGTTCGCAAAGAATCTGGAATCTCTTGAATTCTTTTGAAATCTGGAAGTCTGGATGATTCATGGCATACATATTTATTTATTTTTCCAATCCATCTGGATGATGGCAGATTTAGGATGGTGGCTGTTAAGCATTTCTTCACGCATGCAGAAATAAAATCAGGCGGTAACCATCTTGCAGCAACACGAATTGTGTTTGGAGCTAGAGTTGTTTCATCTTAAACAGCAAATCAAGTTATATCAGAGAGTCACATCACCAAACCTCAGGCACCTATGAGCTAAGTGTAATAAAAAAGATCAAATGTTGATATTAATGCATCCCTCAACTAATGTACATGGTCACTTTTGCTGGTATAAAAATGCATTTACTTACCATTCTCAGCCTTTCACTCAGCAAATGTCCCAGAGGAGACACAGTATTACTCATTTATTTCTCACCACAGTGATGAATACACTCATATGCCATTCAAACCTGTACTGTATATGCTTACTCAGAGGTTTCATTATGGTCACGCCTTGTTTCAGAATATAACTGCGTTCGGCTTTCACAGAAGTTCATGTATATCGTTTTTAAAAATCCATTTAAAACATCTCAGAGACAAAGCACCCGATGGTAAAATAGCTTTAATCCCAATCATGACCAAACCCTTCTCTCTCTGTGCCCAAAGGCAGCAATTCTTTGCCTTATTTCCAGAGGTTCCTGAGCTGCAATTTCCGAAATCTCATATCGCTGGCCACCGAAACACACCTTGGAAGAAACTTTGCCGGACTTAATGAACCCCACTCCCGCCCGACACGAGTTGTGGTAGCACCATAGATTTCCATGCACATCAATAATAATAATAATAATAATAATAATAATAATAATAATAATAATAATAATAATAGCTGCTGCGAAATTGGACTCCAGAATCTCTTTTCTAACGAGCCGGGGAAGAACCCATTAATATTCAACGATTCACTCCACGCCTATAATTCCACCCTTTCGCAATCACAGAAAACCCGCCGTTATTACGGAACAAGAGCGACCCATCTAACAATAACCAAAAAAAAAACCCCCACACGTGGGCTCCCACCGGGCGAGCGAGAAAACGCGCACGCGCCTAGAAAACCGCCCAACGCCTCATGCAGCGAGCGCTCGCGCGCTCTCTCGCGCGTGCGCAGCCCCTCCGCCTACCAATTCCGTGCAAGATTCTTCGGCTACGAGCTCTTTTTTTTTTTTTTTCCCCTCCTCCGCCTCCTCCTCCTTGTTCCCCCGCCCCTTTCCAAGTCTCCACCGTCTCCGCCGCCAGTCTTCTAAGCGGGCTGCTTCCGTTCCCCGGAAGAGAGGAGGGGGGACGAAGGGCGGGGCGAAGAAAACCGGAAAGGTAGTTTCGCTTCCGGCTGCGTCGGGGGCTTCCCGCCTCTTCGAATCCGGTTGGAAAGAAAGAAAGACAGAAAGAAAAGAAAGGACCGCGGGCGGCGTTTCCGAGAGGGGAGAAAGAGCGAGCGGGGAAGGGCGGGAAGCGGTCGATTGTGCCCTTCTCCGTCATGGTCGTCGGTTTAGCTTCCGGCGTGAGGGTGGGGGTCTGGGAGTGTCCCTATGGCAACAGCGCGCCTTTCCACTAATCTCCCGGGCCCGACGCGCCTCCCTCGAGAGCCCCTTTCTCTGCGCTCCCGCTCTGCTTTCCTCCCGTCCCCCTTTGAAGGCCTGAAAGGGACTGAAAGAGAAAAGAACGGTCGAGTGAACGGCGAGCGCGGGAGTTTCCTCAGTTCTAACCTCTCCTGGCGGAGCTTGACGGTGTGTGTGTGTGTGTGTGTGTATTTTTGATTCCAGCCCTGTTCCGAAGGTAGGTAACCTGCGTGTTTTGGAACTAAGCTCCCGCGAACTCATGTCGTTGCTTGGTGCTGCCTGGAACTGAGGGAAGTTATCACCAAAAACAACTAGCAAACATGAGGTTTTGCACGCCCGGGGCATGGAAAATCCCCAGATAGCTCTTTAGAGCACTGACTGAGGAGGATGGATGGTGAATAGCCCAAAACAAATGTTAGCCTTCGTGCTATTTCCCTAGTGTCGGCGCTCAGACTACGAGGCTTTGTTACTAAATCAGCCTGAATACTGTTTAGTATTTAGCATACTACGGTATATATTTAGTACAGTCTACTATATTTAGTATACATATGCAACGAAATTTCATTTTAATGTATGCCGATTAGCGTACATTCTGGAATTGGCAGAGTTGGAATTCTAAAAAATTTTAACATATATTCACGGTAACATCTGTCAAAGAGTTGTATGGGATTGTAGAGTTCATCTAGTACAGCTGGTTTAAGACCTAGTGAATGACACCACAGCTTGTCCTGTTTTACATTTGTTTGCCTTTGTGAAAATAGAATGGGGAAATCTGAATGTGGGAGGAAAATAACACACCCAGTTGTGACTCCTACAGTTTGGCCGTCAGTTCTTCACAAATTTAAAATCATGAATTACAGACTAATTTAAAAGGATAATCACGTCCTGAATAACTAGTTCCACTCTTAATTTTTAATTACATCAAGAAACACATGAAGAGTATGAGTTAGATACACATTTTTGTTAAAGTCCACATCAGTATAAACAGATTGTGTTTTGAAGTGATTGTATAAAAAATGTTTTGACATTGATTTATTATTTAGACTGACACGCTTAAGAGTTGGAAAAAATATTCTATGGGCAGACTGGGATGCTGGGCTTTATTTTTTTAGAAAGAAGGAGAGGAAATGGCCTAAAACTTGTTTGTAGTCAATAATAAACAGAGGTTCTGAAAACAACTGCCAAAATGACTTTAAGAGATACATTTTCTTTTTTCCGAGAAATATTTTAAAAATCATTTTTAAACTCTATTGGTTAAGTTACAAATCTATCATAGCTTTTTTTCCCAGCATACTATAAGAGGGAATGTAGAACTTGGGTAGACAGATGAAAGATGTACATTTTTTTATAATAGCTGTTTTTGTTGTTATTAATATGGCTCATTGATATTATATTCTAATATGATTTCATAAGAGAATATCAACCGGCCCTCCCCCACCTGGTATGCCCCAAATGTTTTTGGTAGTCTGAAATAGCTCTTGTCAGTATTTGAGAAAATTACCAAATTTGATTCCAGCTTTCAGAGGACAGAAATATTGTTTGTAGTGTCATTCCAAGTGAAGTTGGAGAAATGCAAAATGACAGATCAACAGCCACTTTCAAATCCTACCAATTATATCAGGAAATATTGTGGCATGAAAAATATTTTTTTTTCTTTCCACTACGACTTTTTTTAAATGTGACATCTGGTTCATTCGTTTATTTAATGTTAAACATTTGCTTCATCTTCTGCTCTTTTCTCAGATTCTTGAAGATTTGATTATCTTGAGTCAGTTATGTAAGGAGCATAATGATGGGTGAGTATATGCTAAATTAACTCATTTAATTAATTGTTGATTTTTAAGTTACTGTTTTAGAATCTACCATGTCAAGAAACTTCTAATTAAAGCAATTGGCATTCATTTTTAGTTACGATCAGATTTATTATTTTACATTTAAGAATTAATGCATTTCTGAACAATTTCTATAACTAATGGTTTCCATAATGCTGCAAAGTATTTGCTATCCAGGAGAGCAAATACACTACTTTTATTCACCCCAAAGAACCCGCTTGTTCCTCATTTGTGGTTTCTTTAATTATCATGAATGGATATACAGCATATGCCTCAACTAATAATTGTGGTAGATTTGTGAGAACTACCACACAACTATTCATCTCTTGATAAATTAATTAGTGGAATTTAGTTTTAATGCACAGATTCTGTATATATTGCTGGATCTACTTAAAATAATCAGATTGTGAGGGGAGAACACGTCCCCTGCTTTTACCATCTGTTGGGCTCACGTATTCTGTTAGGTTATAATGCGATTTGCTGGGGGGCAGGCAAGGGCTTGTTTTATGTGAACACAGCCATTATGCTGTGTAAACTGGAATTCAGTTCAATGTTATGAGTGAAACCAGTCAATTTGGTTCATTCAGCATGATTAAATACATCATGCCTTAATGGAGTGTGAACTAGTTACATTCAAAGGGTCCTTATCTACTCTTACATTTACCTTTTTTAAATAATATTTTAAAATATAGTTCTTTTTTAGAAGCAGCAAGTACTCACTGAAAGCATATTCTATTGCTCTTTAGAAGTTGATGACATTAGCGTTGCTTGATTGATGTTTTCTTCCACATATATGTATAATTTTTCTACTTCGTTTTGTCTTCTGTTTATTTTCTCCATAACCCCAAAATTGCAGACATTTAATCTTTTGCTCTCATTATTATAGTTGCCTTTCACTGCATTAAAATTGTGGAGAAATACTAACACATTGCCTGTATTTTGGTGTGCTTTTTTATCTTTTCTCTATTGAAGTCTCACATGTATTCTTTAGTATTCTTTTTTGTTATATAGAATCTGTAACAGCAAGAAAACAAATTGCTTATTTTTCTTCCTCAAATAATACACTTTTTTTTTAAATTAAAGATGAAACTACTGACTGTATGAAGATGGATGCTGGGGACTATATGCAAACTAATCATACTTCTGTGTTCAAGACTTTTCCTGAGCAACAGAATGTTATTTCAGGCAACCAGCATCCATTGTCTGACAACAAGGTTTGGGAATCGGCTACTTCTGCTTTCTTACCTATATAACGATTTTTATAAATCAATATATGTCTGATCAGAAATTAATTTTGAAATTACATTTAATAAAGAAGCTAGAAATTTATCTGTGTCTAGCTATTTAGATCAAGATTTATAAGATTTTAATCCTCTGCTTCTAGATATTCAAGCCTCTGTGATTAGTAAAAATGCTGAAAAATTTATTACAGAATATTTGGTACATGTGGTCCTTGCTTAACACCAATTGAGACTGGGATTTTCATCACTAAGCGATATGGTCATTGGATGAAACATTGGGTAACAGCACCACTTAGCATCACCAATGGCAGGGGTATTGCAACAGTTACAACTTTGAAGATGGTTGTAAATACCATCCTTCAGCCCCATTGTAACTGAACAGTGGTTGAATAAATGGTCATTATGCAAGGAGTATCTGTGCTTATTAATTTGATCAATTTTTTTACCTTACAATCACGAACAGTAATAACATTTTGTTTATCAATTTCTTCTGTTTCCACCTAGTAGCTTTCTCTGATTGACTTTTGCTTTTCCAACTTTGTTAATAATTCTTTAGTACTGAAGTTCTAGATATTGTGAAATAATAGCCATGTCTATATTGTTTTGTACTATTTTTTGTATCTTTTGTAATCAATTTTCATTATATTTTGTAACTGCAGAATTTTAGAGGGATTAGCAGTTGCAATTATTTTTTAAAATTATGTAATTGTAACTAATGAATTTACTGAAAACATTTTAAATACAGTTCTTTTCTTGACATTTTCTTTATTTTTTGTTTCTCTGTTTAGTTTTTATCAAACAAGTTTAACAGCTTGGCGGGACCTTCCACTTGTTTAATAGGAAATACTTCTTGTAGTTTCAATTACTATCCAGGTAAGTCTGGCTGCACTGGCTTTAAAAAAGATGAAAGTTCATTAGAAGATTCTAACAGGTAGCAAGTCACATGTGATATAGAAATATAAGCCTCACGTTAAATGAAGACCATCCCTCTGTTTAGTGGACACTTTAGATTCAAATTTTACTACTGTACAGTTTATAATTGAATCTAAAGCGTCCCCTAAATAGAGAGATGGTCTTCATTTAACATGAGGCCATATTCCCATAGGGAGCTAATATAATTTGAAATATTCTTCATAGTTTATGGAGGCAACTTTGCTGGTTGGATGACTTGGTAATTAGAAATATCAGTTGTTAGCAGGAATTTCCATTAACAGTATCCCTGGGACCTATTCTTGTTTTCACAATCGGGCTTCAAATTAGAAGTATGTTCTATAGCACAGGTGTAAAACTCGATCGCATCACGTGATATCACATCATGTAGTATCACAATGTTTTTTGCCTTTGTGGAGCCAGAGTGGGCGTGACCTGCGTGTGATGTATCCGGCCTGCGGGCCACCAGTTTGACACTCCTGTTCTATAGTTTGGCCTGAACTCAGGCTCTTTAAGAAAGGCATTGCTAATTTAGCCAGCATAGACTTACACTTGTAAAATATATGTATTTTGATTGAACATTCTGATGTGTTCATTTGCATACTCTCTGCATATTGAACTTTTTTTTGGTTTGCATCTTTACAATATTTAATATCTGTTTCTGAAAAAGTAGATAGAACCAAGTAAAATTTTAGCACAGTTCAAAGTTTGGTAGGAGTTGATTATGGACAGCCAAATGACTATCTCACCCCACTGTGACTTTCTTTAAAAGTATTTTTGTAAACTGGGGTTGAATTGTAGCAAATTTACCAATAAAAAAACCAGTTAATTATTAGCACAAACATAAAGTTGGTTTAAACATAAAGCCTGTTGACTTTTCCCTTCAAAATTTGTTTTGGAAAATCTATTTAAAATCTTTGTAATTTCTTCTAAATATTGGGGAACATAGAAAACATACTTTTATGCGGTAGGTAATATAAAAGAATATGGGCATCTCACTGACCATTCCTTGCTTCTTCTCTGGCAGAATCCCCAAGCTTTGAGAGCTGCCCAGCAACTGGAGTAAAAAGAACATTTGGAACAAGTGCCAATGGACAGTGGAAGAGTTGCAGCTCCCCTCTTGGCTCTGTTTCACAGAAGCCCAGAGTAAGTCGCAGTGTATATTTTGAAACACGCAAAAATCTAAGGTACATAAAATTTTCTCTCTTTTTTTTGTCATTGACACCTTAATTCTATTTGTTGCAGGTTTTATACAATATGAAACATTCTGAAATGTAACAAAGCTTAGATGTGATTGCTTAGGATATAAATGCTGGCAGTCCTCACCCATGGTAACTGAGACCAGGAACTCTGTTGCTAAGCGATACCATCATAAAGTGCAATGTCACATTACCACACCAACTTACAATAACAGCTCCAGCATTCACAGTTGTCGTCTTTAGCTGAATTTTATGCAATTGCACCATCCTGCAGTCATGTGATAGCCATTTGTGGCCTCCTGTCAGCTTCCCCATTGACTTCAGTTGTTGGAAGCCAGCAATGAAGATCACAAATGGCAATCATTTTGCCATTTGTTGCTGGGCACTGCATTGTAATTGCAAGCCAGTTGCCAAGTGCCTGAATTGTGATCATGTGACTTTGAGGACACTGTAACAGGACCTGTTGTAAGTATCCCTGGTACAGTGTTGTCATTTTGAACAGTTACTGAACAAGTGGACATTCAAGGAAAACTACCTGTAATAGTTTTAATGGACTAATTAGATAAGGGAGTGTCCATTATTCACAGACTTCTGCTAAATGGAGAACACATCACTCTGGCTCTTTGTGTCATTTGGTAAGTTTGAAGCAGCAGACTTCACTTGAAATAGATATGTATTTTTTGCCAATTAAAGTCATTGAGGCAGGCTTTAATTGGCATAGCATATTGGTCTGTTTCATGGGAAGTTCATTGCACTGAAGTCCAGTAATTTGGGATTTAGCTGTACAGGTAGTCCTTGACTTACAACCATTTGTTTAGTGGTCAGTTACAGTGATTTATGACCAGTTTTCACACCTATGACCATTGCAGCATCCCTATGGTGATGTGATCAGAATTTGGGCATCTGGCAACTGACATATATTTATGACAGCTGTACTGTCTCGGGGTCATGTAATCACTATCTGTAACCTTCTGAGGTGGCCTACATGCAGAGTCAATAGGGAAGCCAGATTCACTTGACAACCATATGAGTCACTTAACAACTGTGGTGATTTGCTTAAAAATAGTGGCAAAAAGGTCATAAAAAGGGATGACTCACTTAACAACTGCCTTGCAGCAACAGAAATTTTAGGCTCAGTTGTGATCATAAGTTGAGGACTACCTGTATGGATACAAAAATAGCTATATCAAGTCAGAATTCAGAGACAAACATCATATAAACATTGTGGAAGGACTTGAAATATGCAGATCATACTTGAAAACTTCAAATGTTCTGGAATTGAAGCAGTTCACCATGGATGAATGTGTCAGGTTTCTGATCCCAATTACAGGAATATTTGGTTGCAAATTATTGTAGCCAAAGAAGTGGTTATTTTTTCACACTGCCATATCGTATTTCAGGTGTGAAGTATCAAAATCCACCATTTGAATCCTTTATTTGTTTACTGCCCTTATGTCAGTAGAATCCACATGAAAGCTGTATCAGTGTTAACCTCCAAGAAAGCATTGTTAAACTGATACAGTGTGAAACACAGTATCATTTCTTGTTACCGCACATTAGTCTGAGTTCATTATGATTTTTTTTTCACCGTATTGTATGTTTAAGTTGTCTTTTTTAAAGAAGATAATCATGGTTTGCTAGGGTTTCTATATGAGTTTTTCTAGATTGCACAGAAGCATACTTAAAACCTGAATGTCTTTATAAGGCTAGCTAAAAAGACTTATCATTTTTTTCTGCAGTGTGACTGCAAATTCCTTTGTAGGAAAATCAAACCACCATAGTCAAATTTCTGCCTATGAAAAATCCTTTTCAATTAAGTCTGTTGCTAACCCATCATGTCGTCGGAGCTTACTAAGTCCCAAGAAGTCTCAAAGGAGATTCATCAGCACTGCAGAAGAGGTAGGTGAAAAAGGAAAACAGAAATAAATTGAAGCTGCTTTGGTGGAGGAAGATGGAGTTAAATTTTGTTGGACTGGGAAGTTTATATATTTTCCCGATCTATCTTGTGTTATAATACAGATTTTTTTCCCAAGGTAATGTTGAAATATCTCACAATGATTGACTTCAGTTATCTTAATTTTACAGAAGAGCAGCATTGACATAAATGTCTGGTTGCTTTTAGTTCAACTCCTGGATTTTAAGCTAAGAGAGGAAGTAGTACCTAAAAGAACAGAACAATAAAAAGTAAATAAACCTAAGGGATTATTTTGGTGAGAAAACAAACAAGCAAAAAGATGAATAAGAAAAGAAGACATTGTTAAGAGATGCCCGTAAATAAGTGCTGCAGATGAGTGAAATATAAGTGTTCATAGAATAACTATCCATAAGCCAATTTTTTATTTTCTGTGGAATGCCATATGCTAAATTAATTTATATGGAATCGTTCTTATTTATGCACATGACCATTTATCTGTACTCCCACATCATTGAGATTATTTTTGTCCCTGGTGATGAGGCTTATGGATGCTTGTCTTCGGATCTTAAATTTATTCTGCATATTATATAAACTTATTTTGTCAATGACAAATTAGTTTAAACCACTTTTGCATCCCATAAAATATTATGTTTCTCTGTAGATACTCTACTCTGTACTCTGTACTTTCTGATTATGGGATTTTTTTCTCCCCAGACAGTTCGGGAAGAAGAGAAAGAAATATACAGGCAGCTGATTCAAATGGTTACAGGGAAAAATCTGTCAGCTTCCAAGGCCTCTTTATTATTGTCTCGTAACCTGTGAGTCTCTGAAATATATTGAATAATCCGATTGTCTACGAGTTTGTTTCCAAAATTTCTGGTCTTTTGCTTTTGTTTTCAGGACCGGGTGTGGAGGTTCCAATAAAAAAGCTACGAAAGAAACCGAAAACACATGTATGAAACCTTTTGATGTGTGTGGCCCCTCTCTGGGCAACCCATCATCCAGTCGTCTTAGGATACAAGAGCACCATTTTCACAAACCACTGCCGCAACCAGTTTGTAGTTTTACATCCCATGTTAACTTTGATCCCAAGACCAGTACACCCATACAACAAACAAATCTACCAGCATTGGATGTGCAGACTGAAGGTAAAAGCAACTGATAGAGTTTGAAATACTGTGGGTTTTATTTCCTGACCCCAAACTCTTGACTTACTATTTACTCCAGGCCATCTTCATTATTAATTCTCAGATGCAAGTTTGTTACTTCTTCCAGCCTGGTACATAAATTAACTGAATAAATCTGAATTCAGCCATTGTATTGATTCGGTTTTGGAGAAAATTATTGGTACAGAGTAATGTTAAATCTTGCACTTTGTTTTGTTTGATCTAGGATGTGATTCAATGCTAAATGGCAAAGATTTCAGATCTCCAGCTCCAAGGCAAGTGGGCTTTCTGACTTGCAGAAACTACAATTTATTGTTTTGAGGGGAGTAGAATAAAAAAAAATGGGTGAAGTAAATTTTTTTAGCTTAGACTGCCAGAATAATGAGAGCAAATTCATTAATGCTCCATTAATTTCAGAGGGACTTTAGCATTGTTCGTTTATGATGTTGGGATTGTCCATTTGGTCTTAGTTTACTTTGAATGAAACATTTTACTGCCTCAGTAATTTGTGCAAATTTTGTGGTTTTATGTAATAAACCTCAAATTTTAGAAGTATTTTTTGTCGTCGTCCCCAGGCTGTGAATGTTAAAAAGTGTCTCAGATTTTTCTCCAGATTTTCACTGCTTTTCAACTCTGCTGCTGTTTCAGAGTTCTTCTGTAGTCCATTTGCAGTACCATTTACTGAAGCATTCTGTTTCCCATGGCTTTTAAATATGCAGTATCATTTAAGCGGAAAGTGTGACCTTTTCCCAATCATTGAGTCCGATAATGTTCTGAAATTGCTAGTAAAATTTTGGTAGAAATTTTTATTTGGTTGCCAAGTGCACAATTGGACTTAATGTACTGCTCTTGATATTTTCTTCTGTCTTAGCACTACTTTAATACTTCTTGTTTCCTTTTTCCTGGAAGAAACATTAATCTTTTCTACTTTCTGCTTTAGTGCACCTTTCTTTGAGGCTGAATTATGGATAAAAGAATTGTAAGTACATTTCATTTCTAAACCCCTATTATAATTGACCTTCATAAACTATATAATCAACTATTTAGCTCTTGTGTCTCTAGTTTAGCCTTTCTTAAAGCTAAATTTATCTTCTTGATTTGACTAGCAGAAAGAATTGCTTTTGGTTTCCTTTTTTATTACTGTAAAAAAGCTAGGTGTCTGAATTCCTAATGAGGGAAGAAAAGTATGTTAGGTTCACATCTTTGTTGTATATTACATAGGATCACATAGGATAGAATATCTGAGAGACCAAAGGATATGGGACTTTAACTTATCAATCTGTGGTCTCAAGACTGAAAATATTTTACAGAAATCACTGTGAAAAATCTGTCAGGGAGATGGGCAGTGAAGTGTGATAAATAAATAACTAAATAAATTGCCTGGGAAATCACATTTCTACTTACATACCAATATTGAAGAGCTTTCAGGGGTAAATACAAATCTTTTCTGTTTTAAAACAGAAAAATGAGCATTCAAATCCCAGTACCAAATCTTAGTCTGTACTATTAGATCCTTTCTTATATATCTTTTCAGTTAAATTTGGGCAGTATTTAGAAGATTGTTGTCACAATTCACCCTTCTGACTTTCTGAAGAACTGGAGTGTTGCTGTGACATTACTAGAGCAAGTGCATTCATTTTTTTTCTTCTCCTGTTTACTTTTCAGGGGGCTAGGAGGATACCTTAAAACTGCCCCCACATGGCCTGAATCTGACTATTTACTACAGAATGCTACCGGTTTGATCTAGGAATCACCAGTGAAATGCAAAGGAAGTCCCAGTGTGCAGTATGCAAGTTACCTGTCTTGAATTAAAGATGTGTGTGGGTGTCCAATAGGACTAGCAGACATGACGCACTCACCCAGCATTCCCCATCCTATATCTCAAAGCAGCCTTCCCATAAGGAAGGAACAGAAGCTGAAAGAAATAATAAGATAGGCATAACTAGAAGTGTGCGAAAATGAATTTTCATGGCTGGTAATTCTGAATATTTAGTTTATTGTGTACAAACTTCTATCTAGAGCCAGTGTATATGACTCCCGAGCCCGTGAAAGATTGCGACATATAGAGGAGCAGAAAGCCTTGGCATTGAAGTTTCAGAATCAGGTGAGAAAACTCAACATGGTTATTGTTTTTAAAAGCTCATCATTGAAATTAGCGGTATATCAGAGCTGAGAAAGTTGTCTGATTTTCCAGTTGCCTTCTGTCTTTGCAATGAATGATAATACTTCATGCAACTGGATACATAGTTTCCCTTAATATTGCCATTTGAATCCTTTGCTTTACCTTTAATGCATGCTAGTTGACCCATGTCCTGTTTGGTCATCGTTTCATAGGTATTTACTTTCCTAAATAGAATAAGAGAATGACCATAGGTAACCAAAAAAGCAGTGGGAGTGGAAGTGACACCTGACTTCCTGCTGGCTTCCCCGTTGACTTTGTGGGGAGCTGGCCGGGAGTGTCAAAAATCATAATCACATCACCATGGTGGCACTGCCGAGCAGTACATCAGTGTTGCTGCAGTGGCCACAAGTTTCCCAATAAAGCTGGTCTGAACATCCTTGAAATTTCAATCTCACAGGAGTAATGGGTCCTAGATATTGGATGTATTCTTTAAATTGGCCTGTTTAAGGTATCTTGATTCAAAAGTTGCCCTATAGTGCACCGTTTCACCTAGTTGAAGGTTATAGACGAAGAGGTTTATAGATTAAATTGGAAACTGAGAAGCTAGATATCAGCAAGCTTGACCATATTTATGAACAGTCACTAGATTTCCCTGTTGTTGATATGGGTTTTAACTTCAAATAACTGTAATTCCAAGTTTGATGACTGCATCCTTCTGTACATCAACTAATGTAAGAAATCCAGACAATAGAGGTGGGCAATTTGATGGCAATTCCTGTCCACAGACATCTGGGATTGCCCACTTGATGTAATGCTAAGTGTCACTATTTTAATGATCTTTTTAGAGACTGCAGAAAGAGACCTCAGTACCCGAGTCAATAAACTTACATCTTCGAGTTCCTCTTGAAAAGGAAATTCCTGTCACCATTGTTCCAGAAGATAATAAGACAGTGGATAACGAAGATGAATTTCCTGAAATTACAGAGGTTAGTTTTTAGGTTAATGGTAAAAATCTTGATGCCTTGGTGAAATAAGTACCTGGACAGTAGTTTATAGAAATGAACATTTGTTGTGGTAAAGTTGTTTTTTAGCTGTGTCTCTTCATAACGCATCTCTGTGATAACATGCCCCATGTTGTTTTGAAATTATTTCATCAAAAGCTAGATTTTGGGGGGTGGTATTTTAGCCTAATTTGATATTGTTGGTAGTTTTGTTTGCTGTGTTATCTGCTTTTCTCCAGTGGGGGGGGAAAACCCTTAATTTCAAACCCTTTCTTTTTTAAGTGCAACATTAAAATATATAGGAGGTAATCAAAACATTTCCATAGCCTTCCCCTCCCAAATTTTGAGTATGTCCGACATGTATATCTTCTCTTTGTGTTCTCACTCTGCATTTTGGCACCATCCTTCATAATGAAGTTTTTCATTAGGAGTCTGATTTTCAGCTTGGATTAAAAACGTCAGTGAAACCCAGTTCTCTTTCCTGTTAACAATTCATAGGAAATGGAGAAAGAAATTAAAAATATGTTACGAAGTGGAAACCAGGATGAAGTTTTGAGTGAAGCCTTCCGATTAACCATCACTCGGAAAGACATTCAGACGCTTAAGCATCTCAACTGGCTCAATGATGAGGTAAATCTTCAGTCTCCGTTTCAAACATAATGAATGAATTATGAGTTGTAAAGGCTCTTTGAGTCCATCCTCTACAGGTATCAGAAGGGCGGCTGTCTAGCCATCATTCAAATACATCCGGATAATTGGCTCTACTGTTTAGCTGCTCTATTCTTGCTGTTAGGAATTTTTCCCTTAACATTCAGTTGGAATCTGCTTTTTTAAAATAACTTATATCCATTTCTCTCTGTTGTGTAGTCTAGTGAGATTTGTACAGTTGGTCCTTAAGTCATGCTCATTTGTTCAGTGACCATTTGAAATTACAGAGGCACTGAATGAATGGCACTTGCCCAAACTGCAAAGTTATGACAGTTACAGTGCCCCTTTCAGTACATGACAAAATATGGGTGCTTGGCAGCCCGCTCATATTTAAGACTGCAGAGATACTTCAACTTTTTCCATCCCTTGACTCTCCACTCCATCTCTGCCCTTTGGCCCCCTGCACTCTGCAGCTGCTACCTTCCTGTGTTCCATCATCCCCAGATGACCTTTGTCATCTTCTTGCTGTCACTGCTAATCAAGCAATCCTGGCCTGACCCTTTGAGAGTCCATCTTGAAATCATACATATTTTCTTCATGAGACCTTGGGAAGAAGGGCTTGTGTGGCAGCAACTTTCTAGCGAAGGGCCAGCCTGGGTACACCTCATCATTAGTAAGGTATTTCTTAAAAAGGGAACCACAATGACCAAGGGCAGGCCAAAAAAAAAAAGCCATTGGAGAAGAAGCAGTTTCTGATTTCCTTCTGGCTTCCCCATTGAATTTCCTTAGGTTAATATGGCAGGGAGCATTGGAATCTTCCTTCTTTGCTTTCTTCCCCTTCCCTACAGGAAAGTAAATGGCTGCTGCTGGATGGGGGAGAGAGTGAGGGATTGTGAGACTGGTTGGGAAACTCATGACATAGGTGAAAATGAAGATCACATGACATAGCAACAGCACAGCAGCAGTAGGTAGCACTGAAGCACCTACAACTTCCCCAAATTTAATTACTTTAGGAGTCATGGGTCCTGGACTTTAGATCCATTCTGTAAATTAGCCTATTAAAGGTACTTGGTTCAAAAATTGTTGCCTTATGATGTACTACTTTACCCAGGTTATGACACAAGAGTTTTAGTGGTATACTCCTGTAGATAGATGCTTTTTAGGAATAGAGAAGAGCTGTTTTGAAAAAATACCAAATACTAACATGTATTTCTCTCACACACAGATTATTAATTTTTACATGAATATGTTGATGGAGAGGAGTAAACAGAAAGGCTTTCCAACAGTTCATGCATTTAACACATTTTTCTTCACCAAGTTAAAAACTGCTGGATATCCAGCTGTAAAACGTTGGACTAAAAAAGTAGATATATTTTCTGTGGACATTCTATTGGTTCCTATTCACCTTGGTGTCCATTGGTGTCTAGCAGTGAGTATATTATACATATATGTGTAACTGTTCAAGTGAATTCATATCAGCTCTTTCAAATGTTCCTTGTCTCTTCTGAATGCATTCTAAATTCATTCTTTATGATGGCTTTTCATTTTTGCATTTTTACTTTGCCAAATGCTTGATTTTTAAACACTTTTCCATTCTGTTTCCTGCATTATCCCAAATGTGTCAAAAGTATATATTTCTGGGTAAGATTATGCCAATGTCTTGATACAAAATGTTTGTCTTGTTTAGGTTACTGACTTCAGGAAAAAAACCATCACTTACTATGATTCAATGGGTGGATCCAACAGTGAAGCTTGTAAGATACTCTTGTGAGTATCTGTTTTACATTAAACATGTTCATATTTTCCTCATGATCTTAGAATTGATAGAAAAAAAATCTTCATACCAAGTGGTTATTGCTGTCATAACACTTGGGAATACTCAACTTTCAGGGTATTTTCCAAAGAGACAGCTAAAAGCATGTGTGCTTCTGTAACATGAAAGGTAGATAGTACCCTCTGTAAAATCAATTCAAACAAATCTGATAAATTCCATCTTTCTGGGAGGCTTCCTGTTAAACTTGAGCCTTTGGGCCCTTTATATTAAAAAAAGGGGGTTAGGGTATGAATCTCCAAGTGCTGAAAATTCTCTTTCCTCTTTTATATTGTTGTGGTTGCAGTCTTAAGTGTACTATATTTATTTTCATTTAAAAGTTCAGAAGGTTATATGGGAGTAGAAAAATAAAAGGAATGTAACATACAAGGCAATTCTAAAAAGAGATTAATCATATTTGATAATACGGCCCTTAAGAATAAGAATAACAGAGTTGGAATGGACCTTGGAGGTTTTCTAGTCCAACACCCTGCTTAAGCAGGAGATCCTCTACCATTCTGAACAAATGGCTGTCTCAAGATGACGGTTTTAAAAAAATCTCCAGTGTTGGACCACCCACAACGTCTGCAGGCAAGGTGTTCCACTGTTAGGAAGTTTCTTGTTAGTTCTAGGTTGGATCACTCCTTGATAAGTTTCCATCCATTGCATATTGTCCTGATTTTGAGGGGTGGGCTCTTGTATCCGAACATAACGGCCGATTTGAACTTTAAGAGCAACATTCAGATTAATCCACACTTAAATGGCTTTTCCATCTGGACAATGTATTGATCATTTTAAAGGTTTGGGCAGAAATGTTGTAATACAGAATTAAAAGATATACATATCAAATACTGTAATGTTGCTTGAGCATGAAGCTTTGAGTCAAGAAAAGTTCATCAAACCTGATCTACTGTCTCTTCATTGATATTAGCAAGTTAGCAACAAGTTTTGACTTTAAACACATAAAAACCTATTGATTTATTGTATTTCTGTTTGATTTTTCAGTTTTTGTAAATTATCTGAAAATTATATTACAAAGAACAGTTTAGTAATTTCTCAAAGAATTTATTGTTTAAATTATTTATTAGACTGTAGAACATAGAATAATAGAATTGGAAGGGACCTTGGAAGTCTTCTAGTCCAGTGGTCACCAGCCGGTGGTCCATGGACCACTGGTGATCTGCGAAATTTTTTTGGCACACCTGGGTGGAGGAGCTGCTCTGGGATGACCAATGGGCCAGTCCTGTGACTAGAGCTCTGGAATATGGGACTGGCCAGGCAGCTCGTGGTAGGGCTGGAAATCTACGCCGTAGAGGGAGGTACGTGCAACTTGCAACTTTGCAGGTGGTAAATGTGCAAGGAGTAGCGCAGCCCTTGCCGGTCAGAACGAGGTAATGGTACTGTTGCGGCAAGGGTGGCGGCGTAGGCGGGCCGAAGCAACGGGTGGCGGCAACCTGTGGGTCTTTCATCCCCCTGCTGTGGCTTCCTGTTGAATGATCCCACCGCTGGCTGGCCCCGCCCCTTGCCCTCCCTTTCCACTCCTCGCCTGGCCTGAGAAGTAAGGGTGGGGGATGGAGATTTGCTCCATATTCCAGAGTGGGAGTGAATCTTCATCACTTGCTGGGTCTTGCGGGTGTTTCTTCCAGGCCTTGTTGGTGCTAAGCACACCTTGGTCGCATAGGGAGATGCGCGACTTCCTCTCTCCCCCAAGACACTGGTCCGGCCGTTTTTCTCCACCACTGCTGTTGGCGTTTCCATGGCCTGCCCGCTGCTCTTGCAGTACCTTGCGCAGCACAGTTAAATTTAGCGTGCCTCGCAATGGGGGAGACAGCATCCCCTCCTCCTGGAGCCCATTACGATGCAGAGCATCGGCCGCAGCCGGGTCGGGCCAGTTTTCTTGGGGCAGAGAGCAGGTCTCCCCGAGCGACCGAGGTGCATCCAGCACCAAGAAAGGCCGAAGAAGCACCCGCGAGACCCAGAGAATCAGAATGAGAGAGAAAGAGAGACACAAAGAGGAGAGAGAAATAGAGAAAGAGAGATGAGAGAAACAGAGAGATGAGAGAGAAACGGTGATAGAGAGAAAGACAGAGGGGAAGGAGAGAGAGAAAAGGGAGAGCGAGAGAAAGAGATGAGAGAGAGAGAGAGATGAGAGATCCTGGTATTTTGTTTTCTGTGTGAAACATGTCCAAATGGATCTTTGAGTGTTTAAGGTTGCAGAAACAGACGGCCAAGCTAAGTGCCTGAAGGACCCCATCCTGTCACTCTGAGTCCAGGCGCTTCAGCGAGCAGCGCGCTGGATTCATATTAGTGGTCCGTGCGATTTAAAATTATGAATTTAGTGGTCCCTGAGGTCCGAAAGGTTGGTGACCCCTTTTCTAGTCCAACCCTCTACTTGAGCAGGAGACTCTATACCATTCCAGATAAATGATTGTCCAGTCTCTTTTTCAAAGCCTCCGATGATGGAGCACCCACAACTTCTGGAGACAAAATTTTTTGCCTTCAGAATTTCAAAATATTGTTTCAGTGAAGCATTTCAAGGTCCTCTGTGTCGGAATAAGCTCAGTTAGAATTTATTCCCCCAGGTGTGGTTCATCCTTCTTTGATGTTAGACCATTCTACTTAGTTTAATACATTACATGGTCATTAAAAAAAACACCTAGCTAAATATAAGAGTGTGTATGTGTGTGGGTATTGATATTAAAAATTTTAACATTAACATAGCATTACATAAATGATCAAAGGCTCCAAAAATCTATCGGGGCATTGTAAATATTAGAGAAACATTGACATTTTTTATGGGCTCATTTTATCAATATTTACCTCCACAGAAAATGTGTCTTTCTATGAATAGGCGGCAGGGATTTATATTGTTGATAAATCAGCATGTTACAACACATTTCAAGCAGGCATTTCAGGATGAAACAAAATGGCATGTTTGCTTGTAAGCAGATACATATATTCCTGTATGTTTTCAGAGTCTTGTTTCACTAACAGCACTGTCTAAAATACTGTCCATCATTTACAGAACAAGTCCTTTAAAAGGTGGGCTATATGGCACCTATATGGACGCAGTGACTCAGTGGCTAAGACGCTGAGTTTGTCGATCAGAAAGGTCGGCAGTTCGGCAGTTTGAATCCCTAATGTTCAAAAATAAATTAGTAAAAAAAAAGTTATTAACAACGCATATCAATAAAACAAAAATATTCATAAGTCAAGGGACCCATGTGATTAGATCATTTTGTTTTTACATTTTTTGTGGGGCTTGTTAAGCGAATCACCATGGCTGATAAGTGAGTGTTTCAGTCATTAAGCAAAGAGTGCAACTTTTAGGTGAATCCGTTCTCCTGAAAGGGCGTTTTTTGATGGAAGCCATCAAAGAACGTTGCAAATTGCGGTTACCTGACCATGGGACATGGTTGTAAAGTTAGGATAGTTGCCAGGCACCCAACGTGGTCATGTGACCATGGAGGCAATGATATTTTACAGTGATCAGAAGTGCTTTACTGCTCATAACACACCCAAAGGGCATAAAAGGACCAGCTGCTGGTTGAGGCTACCTGTACTTATATAGCAACATAGTACAGGTAGTCCCTGACTTGTGATCACAATTGTACCCAAAATTTCCATCACTGAGCTATGTGATGGAATTGTTAATTGAGTTTTGCCCTATTCGTTTTATGACCTTTTGCCATGGTGGTTAAGCAACTCATTGCAGTTGTTAAGTGAATTGTGGCTGTTAAATGAATCTGGCTTCCCCATTGACTGGGAAGGTTACGAATGGTGATCACACGACCTTGGGATAGTGCGACTCATAAATACATGCCAAGTGCCCGAACTTTGATCATGTGGCCATGGGGATGCTGCAAAGTTGTAACTTTGAACAGTCACTAAACAAATGGTTGTAAGTCGAAGGCTACCTATAATGTTAAGTTAATGCTCATCCAGGGGTTGTCCTTCATTTGCAGGAACACCTGTAATCATTAATGTGTGTCAGTGAAGGCCACAGTATCCCTGATATTCAAAGCAACCTGATATGGCACTTGTAACATTTCCAGAAATGAATTCCTTGCCACCATATTCAAGCAACTTGTAGTTTGGGCATTACGGTAATGTATTTTCTGTGAGGCACTTCCTGAGAGGAGACTTCAGCTTGCAGCTAGTACAGAACACCACAAAACCTTTGCTAAAGGCTATTAAGACATCTCCCAGGTGGTTTTGATTGATAAGTTTGTGAGTTGCAAGTTTATTTATTTATTTATTGAATTTATATTGCTTGCCTATTAGCCCATGGCGACTCAGTTGTTTGAGGAACTGCTTATTTTCTTACATATTTATGTGATCGTGATATTCTGCTGAGGGTCCCCTGTTCAATATATTATCTGATGTTATCTGGCTATGAAGCCCAGCCCCCACAGTCTCTTGTGAAAGCATCCACCAAATGAACAACCTTCTGATGGAAATTAAGACAACTTTCACCGTGGAAGCTTTTCATCAAAAATTAGAACTTACTTGTTTGCTCTTGTCTTCTCTTGGTTTTTTTTGACATTTTTAAATTAGTGATCTTGATTACATAGTCTGTGAATGCTACCCTAATGACTTTACCATTTTTACAATCATTGTACTTAAAAACACGAAGAGTATACATAAGAAAAGAATACTGTAAAACAAAATTAGTTAAGAAAATAAAGAAACATAGCAATTAACTTAAGTTTGCAGATTGCATAAATCAAAATGACAAAATGAAGCTTTGCTAGGGTTAGCGCCACAGGGAATTCACCTTGCTGGAATTGAACCAAATATTTTTCAACTTCCTTAGTATACTGAATGTAATGGGAGTTAATGACTACACTTGCATTCCAGTGCATTCTTAGAAATCTACTTATTTGCATTTAATATTCATGGAAAAATGTTTTCTCAACTTTGGCTAGATCTACAATATAGAAAATTTGGAGACCATCCACCTTTATTCCTTTAAAGCATTTCTACTCTTCCAGCTGTATGAAGGACTTAAAAAGGCAAGCATAAACATATAAATATGTCCTACCAGCTTCAAAATGCAGGCACATATTTTTAGAGGTGACCAGGGTGGACTGGAGATGGGACTTATTATTCCAGTAGTTAGTAGCAAATTCTACTACAGTTGTTGTACCTGTGGAACCAAGGTGGGTATGTCAGCATTGTGTCAGAGCAGGCAGTGGGATCTGAAAGCTACTATGGTCTATTGTTATTACCAAAAGTAAAGCCCAGAAACTACTCACGAAGCTTAGTGAAATTCTCATTGTGGTTGGTGGTTAAAAAAATACACCTTAGGGAGTTTTTTGAAAAAAGAAAAGACTTCAAAATTGGTGATTCTTCCTCTCTCTTACACCAAAGGATTGTTTTGTCAGCAGTCAGTACGTAGTCCTCGTTTTCCTAGAAAAATACATTTTTCACTTAGGAGATAATTGAGCATCTTTCATTCGAGAGCTCATTGTAAAGCAGTGTTAGTCAATCTTGGCAACTTCTGGATGTGTGGGCTTCATTTTACAGACTTCTCAGCAGTGCCAATAAGTTTATGGTGTGCACTTTTCCAATTGGAAAGTTGGCAATAGTTGTGTATTGTTTTAGAACGGTGGCTTTGTATAAAGTAAATAATACATATATCGAGGAGTTTCCTATGTTTTACACCATATTTATCACAGTAAAATCACTTAATAGAAAAAAATCACCAATATAAGTATTGCCAGGGCAAACTACATTGCTAGTTCTTGTCTGGAATTAGAAGCAGGCAATAGTAAAAAGTTATGGTTAAGTGAAAGTTAATTGGCTCAATAATGTATTTAGAAATATATATTGAATTAAGCTTTTTGTTTGTTAAATAATTCGATGGTTGGCCTGAGAATGTTGTGGTTACAGCTTTTTTGCTAGTTTAATCTTACTGGTAGTAAGAATGGGAAGACTTCAGTTTTGACTAGATGACTAGTGGACATCTAGAATAATGCAAGGGGAACTCAGCTTTTAGCTGATTGTTACCCTTTCCATAACTGTTTTTCCCTTTCTATTTCCTTTCAGGAGGCTTTAATTGGTTGAATGCAGTGGGAGGATCACACCGGGAACAGGGGACAGAGGTCCTATTCATGGTTAGTGACCCTTTCATGCTTTCAATCTTTAGAGCTTCCTGATTTTTGGTGAGTTTTGAATAATTTGTCTGCCCCTTTTTAGAAAGGGAAGAGATTTATGGTGTTATAGGTCTATGGTTTAATTCTATAAGTTGTATATTCTGTTTGAAAAATCAGTTAAGGCAACACATTAATCAGATTCAGCATAAGTGTCATACTACAAGTAAGGATTTTAGAGCTTAGCTTTCTTCTTCCACTTAAGGCTCTACAAAGTTGAGGAATAGCTGATGACGTGATGGAAGGATTATGATTTTTAGCTGATTCATATATTTTCATCCTTGCTAGTTGTGTCATTTGGCTCTTAGATGGGCTGTCTTCTGAATAGATTGTGAGAATGGGGTGGCAATTCTCATGAAGGAAGTAGTTTGCCTTAAAGTACCAGTGCATATTGCTTCAGAAGTAGTGAAAAATGAAGCCTTCAAAAGATACTAACGTGTGAGAGAGTTTAAAATGTAAGGTTGAAGAAAATACCTGAAATGCTTTGGCTCATGCACAATACCTTTGTGAACACCTGCATAGTGCTCATGTCCTTTGCATCCATGAGAACGTGCCCTCTTTTTTGTAAGTGGTTCCAATGTATGTTTTCATCATATTTCAGTACAAATTAGATATTATGTAGTATTGTTTATTGGCAGAAGGCAGCATCCTGGTCCATCTTATTTGAGTTTGGAAGTTAGGCAGGTTTAAACTTACTTAATGTTTTAATAGAAGATTACTAACAAATTCCTGGATTATATGTTATGATGAGTAAATGAAAAAAAAAAATGAAAAAAGGCGGCAGTGGCAAACTTTTGCATTTTTTGCAAAGAAGACTACATGATGTGTCTGTGAAGTCAGCAGTAGCTAAGCTCAGATTGAAGGATTTCTTACACATATCATTATTTGTTTGTGTTTTTTTTTAAAAATCTAATAGTTTTTGGCAAATAACTGGAGAAGGTGCTGGAATTTTATATCGGGTTAAACCCAATAATATCAAGAACATTTGTTTAAATCCATTCCCCCCCCCCCTAAATTGAATATAGTCATTTAATTGAAAAAATGCCTTTCACTTTTATTACACCTGACTATTTAGAAATGTAAGAACTTGGAGTTTCACTTTTTATCTTTTTCAAATCTTTCTGTCCTCTAAACCTGCAGGAAATAGTAATGTTAGTGAGCGCTGGCTGTTTTTTTTTCAATTTTTTTTCAGTATTTTTGGATGGAATCGGAGTACTTGAATGTTTTTTGCACCTTGCATTTAAAAACTGACACAGTAGCATGAACTGAGGTTGTTTTGAGACCTGCAAACAATG
>JANHJO010005596.1:167195-178494 GCA_032468235.1 Pseudoxyrhopus heterurus | reverse complement strand
TTAGATACTCCATCTCTGTTTAAGAGGTTAAGCTGTCACAATGACTAGGTAACATATCTTTGGAAAAAGCAGGTCTTTCACCTAACATAAGAAACCATAATAAAATTGAATTTACTGAGCCAACAAGAGATATTTGGGGGAACAAATGTATTGTAGCTTTACTTTTAACATTAATTCTTCATAGCTAACTGAGTAACCAAAATGTTGCCATATGCTGGGCATTTCTTTCTGTGGTGGTCAGTAAGGAATCATTAACATGATAGGAGCTCATAGCAAGCTCTCTGGAAAGTTCAAGTATGCTTTGTTTTAATATTTAGGATATCTGTCCACTATGCTGTGATATTTATCTCATTAGTTGCAGTTTAATCCAACTCTATATCAGGCAGAGAATGAAACTGAACCTTATGAATCACTGCTTGAAGTAAAAAAAATGCAGTTACCTCAAACCAGGTGCAATTGATAGTACTTGCAGCAAAGATAAAATACAACTTTTGTGAACAAGCCCAAGAGTACTAGAAATTTCCATACAAAAATAATTGAAACAAATAGTAAATTAAATTGTTCATCCTTTGCCAAGACAAGAAAATCCTGAACGTGTGTATATAGTAGTGCAAGTATATTAGGACTCTGCGTTGTTTGGCAATGACTCAAACGATATATGTCAGACTGTGCTTGAGTAAGAACATTAAGATTTCTGCTGTTCATTAAAGCGAGCTTCAAAATGGGTGTTGTGTCTTTAGGAATTGTATTAACTTTGGGAATTAATGTTGTTTGATGGAGTGTGCGGATTTCTTTAAACAGTGAAGCTGTGGTGTGGGGACTATTTATTGAGTAATAGATAATGCTAGCAGGAAGCATTTCTTCTGAGTCATAGAGTATGCATGGTTTTAAAGTATATTTATTGGGTAAAAAAAGAGCAATAGAGCTGTTTTGGGTGTTTAGAAAAGGAATCTCACTTCATGCTTTTTCTGCATTTTCCTCATTAAAATTTTTAGTTTGTTCTGAAACCTTGCTACATGTACAGTAACAGTTCTCTCTTGACTTGAGATTCAGAGTTAGAACAGGGAGATAAAATTATTTGGGAACCACAGTATGCATGAAGTTATAGGGCAAAGGCTAACTTTCCTGGTGACACTCAATTGGTAAGGGCTTTTCTATCTGAGAATGGAAAAACAAGACAACACTCTTTGCTGAGGGAAGCAAGAGGGCGAACACTCTTCTCATTCACCCTTTGATAAAAGGGATTTATTGACCTGTTAACAGCTTTGACCATCCTGATATAACTGAATATTTTTGCTAAGTAAAATTCTTAAAATGCAACGTTCATTAAAAGCCTTTCATATGTTTTGTTGTGTGCTAAAATGTTTGTGTTGTTTTCCAATTTGTGCAGGCAGTACTTAAAACAGGAAAGCCTGGATAAAAAGCGCAAGGAATTTGATACCAATGGCTGGATGCTCCTGTGTAAAAGAAGCCAGGTATGTATGGCTGGTTGTATAAGACTCCGAGTTGTTTGTATTATTAATCATAGCTTGTATGTATTTCCCTGGTTTAAAAAGTCAGAGGTGGAAAACAACTCCTTTCAGTCCTGACTGTAGCAGATGCAGATATTTAATAATACATGCATCTGAAGAAAATAATAAAAATAATATTAACAGACATGTAGATATTATCAGCCCTTTCAGGAAGGCCCAGTCAGGAAACAAAACTCCACAAGTCTGATTGGAAATACAATTTATTGTTACAGATTATAGTAAAAGTATCTTGAAAGTCTCACTGAGTTTCTCTCCCTTTTAATACTCTAATAAACTAAGGAGTTAATTTCAGTTTCTTTCTCCGGCCTTTACTGTTTCTTAGCCTTGAAGTATGCTTTGGTTTATGTTATTGTCTCTGCTTAGTTTCCCCAAGATGAGCTAGGAAATCTGACTGATCATGTCCCCAGTGTGGCAGCCATTTTGCGAGGGCATCATTTCGTGTTCAAATTCCAAATTTAGACCCAATTTTGAAGGCTTCTGATCAACTGGAATCTGAATGCTTGTAGTAACTCTTTCTCAATACTTACCGCTGCAATATACAGCTATTACAAAAACTCTTAAAAGTTCTACTTTCTCTGCTATTAAGGAAAAAAATGCATTTAATATTTCCATTTGCTTTCCAGCTGCACTTTACTTCTTATGGGGCTTCTTTTTTTTTTTTTTTCCATTTCGGGCCCTTGTTGCTCTCCCCTGTAACTGAAAAGGCCAGGCAAAGTGGCAAGAAATTGAACAAAGAAGGGACATTGGAATGAAGAATATATGACGAGTGGGAGTAGGATACAGCCATAGATACCTTTAGTAGCTTCTGCAGCCAACTGTAATTATTTGAACTGGAGCTCGGTTGTGATTGGAGCTAATTGTGGAACCTGTTGTAAAAGAGCTATGGTGGCGCAGTGGCTAAAGTGCAGTATTGTAGGCTAACTCTGCTTATAGCCAGGAGTTCGATCCTGACTGGCTCGAGGTTGTCTCAGCCTTCCATCCTTCCGAGGTCGGTAAAATGAGGACCCAAATTGTTGGGAGCAATATCCTGACTCTGTAAACCGCTCAGAATGGGCTGTAAAAGCACTGTGAAGCAGTATATAAGTCTGCTATTGCTATTGCTATCTATTTTGCCATATTTACCAAGTTGAAGCTTTGCTTTTGGTGCCCTTGTCCCTATCTGGATTAAAATAGTCCTTTAATAGTAGTACTTTGAATTATACTGTGCTCTTCCATTGAGAGCTTGAAACCTCACCTGTTGTGTGCCCTTTATAACAGTAGTATTGGATAAAGCCAGTATGACGTTCTCATCAAGAAAATAAAGGGAGATGGGTTTATTTGTCTTTTAAAGGAGATCCCACAACAAATGAATGGCAGTGATTGTGGGATGTTTGCCTGTAAATACGCTGACTGCATTACCAAAGACAAACCAATCAACTTTACTCAAGTAAGTTGGTCCTGTATGGGCACCTCTTTGTTTTTATGGGGAACATTGGTTGTGGGAATTTGAGGCAATAGTTTGTAAATACAAATTCAAAAATGATGATTTTTTTTTAATGAAATAGTGCTGGCTGAATTAATCTTGGTTTTGTGCTTAAGCAAGGGAGGCGGGGCAGAAATATGTCAGTATGCATTAAAAATGAATGCCCTGGTAATATTGCAAATATATTGATAATACTGATTTCTTATTGTTAAAGCAACACATGCCTTACTTCCGGAAACGAATGGTCTGGGAGATCCTCCATCGTAAGCTGCTGTGATTTCATGCCGTAAGACTCTTCAGAGACTGAAAACTCCAGGTTTCCTCTTCTTGGCCACCTCCAAGTGGGCTACATGGGTTTCGCCACTGACAAGACTCTGTACGTTACACTTTTGGTGTCTTTAAAAAGAAAATACATCTATTTCTTGGACCAGTGTGCCCATGAAGCCTTTTTGAAGCACACACTTCATTTTGTATTTTGAAACCCTATTTTTTACAAGGAACATTTGAAACTTGGAGGAATGCGGCTTTTTATCTTCAAGGAGATTTCTGCCTCTCTCTTTTTTTAAAAAAAAAATGGCCAGCTTCTGCAAAGGACTTGAGACCATTCAGCTGTAAGGCCTTGGTGCAGGGAAGCACTTGCAATCTTTTCTTGGATCTGTCAGGATTTAGAGAAGACTTGATGTCATAGTACTAAGTAATTGTGGCTTCTCCACATTACTGTTACTGCAGCTAATTATCT
This sequence comes from Pseudoxyrhopus heterurus, assembly GCA_032468235.1. Lineage (NCBI taxonomy): Eukaryota > Metazoa > Chordata > Lepidosauria > Squamata > Pseudoxyrhopus > Pseudoxyrhopus heterurus. Next base: position 174,761 of record JANHJO010005596.1, on the reverse strand, counting down.
GATGTAAAACATGCAGGGATGTGTGTCTTGGGGAATCTGTTTGGCCCAGGTTTTCCAGACACGCGTGCATGTTTATGTGTTTTCTGCTTCTTATAATCTGCTGTTAATAACATGGGGGATTCCCACAGCAGTTGTAGCAACTTAGATTCCCTTTTATTCTTGAACTATTAAAGAGAAATGGAATTCTTTGAGAATGAAAGGCGAATAGACACCAGCACATGAAAAGTAACCACTTGCTCTGTTTTCCACCATGGCAGGTAATCTTTTTGATTCTACAGTAGGGCTGCCCAGTGGAAAATTAACTATCCTTTATTTTGACATTCAGTGTTTATCTTGTCACAGTAAATGAGTCATCCTCTGATTGAGAGATTATGAGGATTATGAGTTATCCTCTGATATTCAGGACTAGTCATTTTTCCTAAAGGCAGGCAAGGATTTGTGGGCAGAGGCATTCTGCACCGAAAGTCCTTATTCTTCACTGCCCCCTCCCCAGGCCTGCTGTGGGAACCTGAGAAAGAAAAGTCAGACACCTTTGTGGCCTACATCACTGCATTCAGATGACTGGGATTATCCCCCCTTGAAAGCCAGCATTTTTTTTTTCTTAACCACATTCTTGCAATGCGATCAGGAGCTTAGTTTTACGAAGAACTACAATTTTGAAGAGTGGGTGCATTACATTCTCAATAAAAATAGGATTTATAACAAACGAAGCAGCTGTAATGTCAGTGGATGTTCATTTGCCAGAGGATTAAATAGATGTTCGTCTTTGAACTCTTTGTAGAATTAAGGTACAATATAACTTGTTTTAAAACTTTAATTATTGGTAAACAGTTTTTATACTATAAATATATAAATATATATATATTTATATGCCTTTCCCAGTAACTGCCAATGAACAAATATATATATAACGTTTGCAGCTTTTTTTCTGTTTTTAAAAACTGAATTGAAAAGTTGCTTTTTTTATTCATATGCTCCTCCCTCCTGTTTTGTTGTTAACAGCAATTAATGATGAGTTGAAGAATGCCCTAAAGAGAGTCCCCACCCCCCCAATCCTATTTTTGCTTTGGATTGCAACTTCCATCAGCCCCCTCCGATTCAGTTAATGGAGGTTGAGACAAATACGTTGTACATGGGCACTAGATAGGGCAAAACTGATACTGAATCCAGCTTTTGCGGCTTTATCTCTCAAGAGGCAGATCTTTCACAGGGCCCGTGACACCCTGTTTATCATTGACAGAATCATTGTCTTTTGTCCAATGTGAGGGAATACTGCCTTTTCAGGTCATACTGAAGACTGTCTTCAATCCACCACCAACAATTTCTGTACAGCCAATCTTGCATTTGTTTCAGTGGAATCCATATTTAAATGGAAGTTTTATATAGCAGCTGGATTGGACTCTGTTTCTGCCATCAGCCAACAGAAGTGGAATGCAGAAAGGATTCAGGCCCAAGAGCTTGGATTTAAGTTTGCATGTCACACATACCTCTTGATGTATCTTTAAGAAAAAAATAATCTAAAGTAAATGTCCTCTTATGTTTCTGCCATCAAACAGGGAACATTTTATATATTCTATATGTGGAAACGATAGTTTTGTACAAATTTTCCATTACCCTTCCCCAATTTGTGCTCTTCCTAGACAAGTTTGTACCTTTTTTGATGTCTCTTTGTGTTTTTTATACCAGTCTCCGGTCCCCTTTTTTATGTTTTTTTCTGCATAATCTAATTTTATTTTGTAATGTGTTATTCTTAAATAAACTCAGCCATTTAAAAATGTAAAGAATCAAAGTCTGTTCTTCTATTACCTGCAATGCAATTTAGCTTATATTCTTATTTCATAGGATATAGTATATTTAATAGAATATAATGATAGCCCTGCCATATATGCTTCACTGATTGGAAAGGAATATCTTTATCAGAATTATACTAAGCTTTTATTCTACAGTATAAATAGAATTAAATTTACCCACAATAAAGCTTAAAGCTACCTATTAACATATTAAGTAGCTATTCAGCTTTTACAAATGTGTTTTCCCCCTAAAAGAGCCAAATCCTTGATTAGACCATGCTTAAAACTCCTAATCCAACAAAGTGGCAGAAAATTTGTTTCATATGATTCACTGAATAAGATTTTGTTTCTGCTCCAAATATTTTTTTGGAGATTAAGGAGCGGTAAGACTTGATGTTCAGGTAATCCTTGACTTACAATCATTTGTTTAGTGACTGCTCAAAGTTACAATGGTGCTGAAAAAAGTGGCATATGACTGGTCCTCACACTTGTGACTGATCCTCACACTTGTAGCATCCCCACAGCTGTGATCAAAATTCAGGCACTTGACTGCTGGCACGTATTTACGATGGTTGCGGTGTCCCAAGGTCATGTGATTACCATTTGCGATCTTCCCAGCTGGCTTTTGACAAAGTCATTGAGGAAAGTTGGATCTGCTAAATGACTGCATGATTCATCAAACAACTGGCAAAAAAAACGGACATAAAATTGGTGCGACTAAAATCACCTTGCTTAGCAACAAAAATCCTGTTCTCAATTGTAACTCAAGGTCTGCCTTATACTCTTGACATTAGGATGTGTAAGAGTCTTGCAGTGACAACTAGTTTCTTGCCGTGGCAAGGCAGGTTAAAACTGAACCAGAAAGGAGATAAGTAACAATCTTCTGCAAAGCTTGCTAAACCAAGCCTTGATTACCAACTATGCCTGCAATAAAAATTGAAAGTAGATATCTGCTGATTGAGAATGTATCCCACAACCCTTTATGTTGTCAATTAGATTTATCTCTCGGCTCTATTCAGGTGAAGAAAAAAAACATGATCCGTCCCATTTTAGTGATGTATCACAGAAGTCCTTTTTGTACACAAAAGGTACATCTAAAACTTTTGAAATTATTTTTATTTTACATTTAAGGACATAGAATTAGCTTAATTTGTTATTATATAACCAAACTTCCTAATATTTAAATCTAGTCATAAATCATAGCACAGAATTGTACAATGCTCTGTGGTCATTTTTAAATTAATGTCTGATCATAGACTGCTATGGGTATTAGGAGTGTGTAGATTGGCGTCACCTTGTACAGACTCAATAAAGCTACACTGAGCTGCTCATTTAAATATTTTTCCCCATCAGTCATACTAAGCCTTTTCCTTTTTTCCTTATCAGTTTCGTCATTATGACTGTTTGACTACATTGTTACATATAGATCGACACAGAAAAATTACACTAGTCCTTATCTTCCATATCTGATTTATAAACTGTGTATCCTAAAGGTGCTGTTTTCTGGAGGCAACTGGACTTCCTTGTTTTTTTCTTTGAAAACATTTCACTTCTCATCCAAGAAGCTTCTTCAGCTCTGTCTGGATGATGGGGAATGGAAGGATTTATATTCCTTGCAGATAGCTGAAGAAGCTTCTTGGATGAGAAGTGAAACATCTTCAAAGAAAAAACAAAGCCCATTTGCCTCTGAAAAAAAAACACCTTTGGGACAACCATGACCTGGATGACTGAGAATCTCCATAGACTTATAGATTGTGTAGCATCCATTTACAAAATTCAAACATTCGGCAAAAAGTTTTTATAATAGTGAAAATAACAGCAACATTATGCACTAGACCAGTGTGTCACAACCTTGATAACTTTAAAACATGTGAACTTCAACTCCCAGAATTCCCTAGCCAGCATGTATGAATTCTGGGAATTAAAATCTTCACATCTTAAAGTTGCCGAGATAGAGAAATACTGCACTAGACCCTAGATCAGTCTTATTGTTAGAATTTGGGAAATTCTGAATGAAAAATTGCTGCAAAAAATGTTATGACACTAAGATTTGACTAGCAATAGCGCTTAGGTTTGTATACCGCTTCATAATGCTTCTCTAAGCGGTTTACAGAGTCAGCCTATTGCCCCCAACAATCTGGGTCCTTATTTTACCAACCTTGGAAGGATGGAAGGCTGAGTCAACCTTGAGCCACTCAGAATTGAACTAGTAGAGTGAGCAGTGCCTGCAGTACTGCATTCTAACCACTGCGCCACCACAGCTCTAAATTACATTAAAAGGTACCGTAGTAGGTGTGGGACTATTGCTTTTTTTAAAAAATAATAATAATGGATGTGATAGCTTATCCCACATTCAATAAACGTGAAGCTATTAAATGTTGCTGAAAAGAGGAAGAAGCCTGATTTCTGTTGAAAGTCAATAGCAGAATCATATAAACATCTTATAGTTCTAACCTGAAACTTATGTTTAAAAGAGGAAAATAAATATAACTAATTATTAGTTTATAAAGGGATATATCTGTTGTTGTAGATAGGGGGCAGTAGCCCCTCATATTCAAAGAAAAATGGGTGTGTGTGTGTGTGTGTCATTCACACTGTTTCACGAAATCCAGAACCAAAACTTTCTTGATTCTAGTTTTTGTGAAACAGCTGGTAGCAAAGTGTAGTTATTAAAAAGCAGGTAAAGAATCAGAGCAAATCTGATATTTACTGATTGCAGCAAATGACTCTATCCTCAGCTTTTCTACACTCAATTTATGTAGTGCAATTCCTTGTTTTATCCCATTCGTGACTCGCTCTGCCCTCCAAAATGCTCGGGTAATTGGCTTCTGTACGAAACAAGAGATGGTTGCTGATTTCATGGTTAGAGTAGTAGACAAAAGCTGGCACAAAGACTGATATAAAACCCAGGATACTTGCAAAAAATTGTTTACTTAGTCTACTTAGCTGATGGATATTTGAACATAATTCACTAAATCTGCCATGTTGAGTGACAAGATGTAGCAGACTTTGGATGATCTTAGAAAGCTAAGCAGGAAAGACCCTGGTTAGTGTTTGGGTTGAAGACCACTAGGAAATTCAAGAATAGTAATCTAAACTAGTCATTGATACAAAGGTAGACTACTGTGGGAGACCGGGGCTCATGTTTAATGACTACTAAACTAATCCATTATTCCTTAAAGTTTATCTCTCTGCCTTTTGGGGCTTACAGGTAGTCCTAGAGACTTATGACAACAACTGACCCCAAAATTTCTGTTGCTAAGTGAGACATTTCTTCAATGAGTTTTGCCCCATTTTACGACCTTTCTTGAGACAGTTGTTAAATGAATTCCTGCAGTTTTTAAGATAGCAAAAGGGTTGTTAAGTGAATCTGGCTTCCCCTTTGACTTTGCTTCTCAGAAGGTCTCAAAAGGAGATCACATGACCCCGGGACCACTGCCACCGTCATAAATAGGAGTCAGTTGCCAAGCGTTTGCTTTTTGGATGACATAACCACAGGGATGCTGCCACGGTCATAAATGTGAAAAACGGTCACAAGTCCATTTTTTTCAGTACTGCTGTAGCTTCGAACAGTCACTAAATGAACTGTTGTAAGTCGAGAACTCCCTGTATTTCTCCACAACATGAATCCTGTTGGATTACATGGTTGGTCAAATTATAAGATTATCAGAGGATGAGAGAATCTGAAAGATGGCAAGATGGAGGCCCTAGATAAGCATACAGGTAGTCCTCGACTTACGACCACGATTGACCCCAAAATTTCTGTTGTTAAGTGAAACATTCGTTAAGTGAGTTGCCCCAACTTACGACCTTTCTTACTACAGTTGTTAAGTGAATCACTGCAACTGATAAGTTAGCAACCCAACTGTTCAGTGAATCTAGCTTCCCTGTGGACTTCGCTTGTCAGAAGGTCGCAAAAGGAGATCACGTGACCTTGGGACACAGCAACGGCCATAAGTATGAACCAGTTGCCAAGCATCTGAATTTTGAACCCATGATCATGAGGATGCTACAAAGGCCATAACTATGAAAAATGGTCATGTCACTTTTTTTCAGTGCCCCTGTAATTTTGGACAGTCACTAAATGAATTGTTGTAAGTCAAGGACTACCTGCAGTGAAGAGATGGGAAAAATATGGGCCATCTACAGACCAGTGCAATCGTATTTCATGGAGTCTGAAGGTGGGGGTGAAAACATCTGAAATGATGCTTCCTTTGCCCTCCCCTTCCTTTCTGTTTTATTCAAATACTAGCTGATAACCCGGCTTTACCTGGGTATATATGCCTTGCTGCGACATGGTGGAAGCAGGGAATCCTGGAGCCTACAATTCCCAGTGTACTTTGCCCGATTTGCATGTCTTGCCTCTATTGGCTGGACAGCCTCCGATTTGCATGCATTGTCTGTATTGGCCGTTACTGCCTGGGCAGATCCAGAGGCCTCCGCACATGCTCAATAGAGGTTTGTGGCTGCAGAGGTGTGGGGGTGTCCCCTTTGGCACCAATTTTCGGGGTGAAAGAAGCCCCAATGTGGTTCGTGACCCCCACAAGGAACCTCTCCGGAGTGTGAAGAACGTGTATGGAAAGTTTGGGCGTGATTGGTGCAGGGGTGGAAGAGCCTATTTGGGACATACCCGCAAACATACACACCCATGCTCTGTTTTATAGATATCGATATAGTTATAGTTATATATATATATATAGTTATATAGTTATATTTATGATGGTTGCAGTGTCCCAGGGTCACCTGGTCCCCTTTTGCGACCTTCTGATAAGCAAAATCAACGGGGAAGCCAGATTCACTTAACAACCGTTTGACCAATTTAACAACTGCAGTGATTCACTTAACAACTGTGGCCAGAAAAGTCATAAAATGGGACCAAACTCACTTAACGAATGTTTCCCTTAGCAACCTAAATTTTGGGGTCAAGTCATGATTGTAAGTTGAGGACTACCTCTATAGCTTAGAAATGGGAAAGGATCCTTCATCTAGTTTCTGAACTATGGCATCTCTTAGAACTTCGGTGAGCTCTGTCTATTTCCCTCTGTGTGATCTGCCTCTTTGCTCCTCTCTTTCTCCCCATTTCTCTCTCTCTTTGTTTTCTTTCTCTCTCTCATTTTCTTTGTCTTTCTCTCTCTCTCTCGTTCTTTCTCTCATTTTCTCTTTCTCTCTGTCATTTTCTCTTTCTCTTCTCTCATTCTCTCTCTCTCTTTCTCATTTTCTCTCTTTTTTCTCTCTCTCTCTGTCTTTGTCTCTCTCGTTTTCTTTGTCTCTCTCATTTTGTCTTTCTCTCTCTCTCTCTCTCGTTTTCCCTCTTTGTCTCTCTCTTTTTTCTCTTTGTCTCTCATTTTCTCTCTCTCTCTCATTCTCGTTCTCTTTCTCTCATTTTCTCTCTTTCTCTCTCATTTTCTCTGTCTTTCTTTTCTCTCTCTGTCTGTCTTTCTCTCTCATTTTTCTGTCTTTCTTCTCTCTCTCTCTGTCTCTCTTTGTCTCTCTCGTTTTCTCTCTCTCTCTCATTTTCTCTCTCTCTCATTTTCTCTCTCTCTCTCGTTCTTTCTCTCATTTTCTCTTTCTCTTTCTGTCATTTTCTCTTTCTCTTTCTCTTCTCTCATTCTCTATCTCTGTCTCTTTCATTTTCTCTCTTTTTTTTCTCTCTCTCTGTCTTTGTCTCTCGTTTTCTTTGTCTCTCTCATTTTGTCTTTCTCTCTCTCTCTCTCTCTCTCTCTCTCATTTTCAATCTGTGTCTCTCTCTGTTTTCTCTTTGTCTCTCATTTTATCT
>JANHJO010005596.1:129049-139187 GCA_032468235.1 Pseudoxyrhopus heterurus | reverse complement strand
TCTTCAAGAAAACAACCAAGCTCAGAGAGCACCAATGACCCCTCATTTCAATCCTGAGCTACAAATAATTTCTTCTTTCAATATTCTGTTATTCTACTCTAGTGCAGTCAAGAGCATTGCTTGAATTCCTCTTGCGTCCATGTTCTGTGATTAACCCACAATTTCAGTTAATAGCTCTTCCTATTTGCTTTCTGAAGCTCTACACCACTTGCTTTTGCCAACCAACCCTCTTCCCGTCTGATATTAAGTGGTAACCACTTTACTTCCAGTGCAGTTCACCCCTCACCATTAGGCTCAATACGACAGTCTGGGTACAGTATAATTTTCTTTGTGAATTTCTCATTATTTGTTTATGTGCTATTTTCATCTTCTTCAATTATAGCATCTGAACAAGGGAAACGTTTAGATATTCAATTTCATTTTGTTTAATCTTCCTCAAGCCAGGGTAAGCATGCAGGAATAGGGAAAGAATAGGGAGCTATTAGGTCTATGCTGTAAAGCAGATGCCATGGTTGGGCTTCCTCCTTGTTCATTTCGAACTAACTAAAAAAGGTCAAACCCCTAAAGAATGGTGACAAATGAAAACCGGCGGCCCCATCTTCCCATGCTTCTATGGACAACCAAAAATACATAAATTTAACATACTGCTTCACCCAACTGTACCATTCATTACCAGAGACTCCAATTTACAACAAAGAATTTTTTTAAAAACTTGGGTATCTCACAGAAAGGAACAAATATTCTATCAATTCCTGATTACAGTGGCTCCTGAAAAATCAAAGATCTAAAAATAGTAGGTGAAGTTATGTTTTTGGGCCCAAATTGATGCGCATGCAGCATGCGCTGTGTCTGCATCAATTTAACCCCGAGAACGGGCTGATTTGAGCCTGAAAACAGGCCGATTTTCAGGTGAACCGGTAGCTCAATCGCCCGGTTTTCGGGCCTAAATTGATGTGTGCATAGCACGTGCTGCGTCCACATCAGTTTAGGTCTGAAAATGGGCCAATTTGGGCCTGAAAATCGGCCCATTTTGGGGGCCCAAATCGGCCCATTTTTGGGCCTAAATTGATGTGCGCACAGCACGCACTGCTTCCACATCAATTTAGCTAAATTTAACTAAATCGGCCCGTTTTTGGGCTCAAATCAGCTGATTTTTGGGGCTAAATTGATGCACGCACAGTACGTATTTGGTGCGTGCTGCGCACGCATCAATTTAGCCCCGAAAATTAGTATAAGCCAACCCAAATATAAGCGCGCATTATCGTAGACCTAAATTGCTGATCGGCTTATACTCGGGTCAATAATTTTACCTGGTTTTCCTGGGTAAAATTAGGACCTCGGTTTATACTCGAGTCGGCTTATACGCGAGTATATACGGTACTTTGTTTGATGTACAAATATAACAAGTCAGAGGAATACCCAAGGGATCATTACTCTCAGTTCGCATAGCAGAGACTATAATGCCACCTCTAGAAACTATAGCATTCCCACACATTCAACTGAAAGTATGGCTCTGGATGTAGACAATGCCTTAATCATAATACAAAGGTATCAATTAGAGAAGACAAATGAAACAATCAACGAAGAAAGAAACAATCTTCAAATAAATAAAATTTACTGGTGAGGAAGAGAACAACAACACATTATCCTTCCTGGATAACCTCATCAACAGAAGAAACAATGGCAAATTAGAAATAGAAGTCTATTGAAAAACAACTTACATTAACTGAGAGCTCCTTTACCAACCTCACACAAGAGAAGTTGTGTAAGAACATTATTCACATGAGTACAAACACAATGCAGCAACCCAGAAAAAGGAAACATAGTGGAAAGTAAAGTCCTTTTTGAATTTCTTGTGTCAGCCATTATGTACCTATGAGCTATGGTCTTATCTGACTATTCCCTAGGCAGCATCTCTTTGCTCCATCTCTCAAGGTCTTTCTCATATACCATGATGTTATATTTCCCTTCAGACTCATCTCCTCTGCCTTTTTACCCATATGGTATCTCCATGTCCAGCAATGGATTGCCCAATTAACTGCTCTTTCCTTCAACAAACTCGGCACAGAAGCCTGCCTGAGATAAACATTTTAAACTGAGTGGTGAATGTCCCGAACTGGTTCCTCTAAAGTTTCTGGCAAGCTCTCAGGGGAACACAGGGGCATTGGCTAAGTCACAATCTGTTGTGCAGTTGAGCCAAATTCTGCCCCAGCTGTTACATTAGTTGTACTATGGCATCTGCAAATTGGTCATCCATGCATCCACTTACTGCTGTGGTTGCAACAACACTGTTGCCAGATTCTCGACAGATAGCAGGTCTTCTTTAGGACTGGAGGCCGTTTCTTAAATTTCTCCCTTTGGAAAATAGTATGACATCAATTAGACTGTCTACATTGCTAGGTAAACAGGACAAGATGAACTAATTTTACTTTATTTAAAGCTACACTAACAGAAGGAATCTTGCAAGCCTGAAAATAAAATTCTCCCACAGACACATTTATAGCCCAAGAACTTAGGCAGCATTCTTTCTGAGCCTCTTGCTCCACCTACTATGCTTCTGCTGGCTATGCTGTCTCTTATCTAATCATTCCTAGGCAGCATTTCTTCACTTTCTCCCCCAAGGTCTTTCCCACATTCCATTGCAATGATATATATATTCTCTTCTGAAAGAGTATGAAGGAAAGGGACAATCAGAATGCCATGGAAAACATATGTGATTATGACTACTGATGCTATAGACTACTGTACATTTGTAATACCTAGACTTTAATCCTGACAAGTTTACTCATCCTACATCCTTAGCTAAATGAATCTGGAAAGTGAGTAAACGGTGTTGTTTTTAACCTGTCCAACTCTTGATGAGAGGCTGTATATTTTATCATACCTAGACTGAGCCATGGTGGCACAGTGGTTGGAATCTACTTCTGCTGACTGCCAGCTGCCAGCAGTTCGAATCTCACCAGCTCAAGGTTGACTCAGCCTTCCATCCTTCCGAGGTCAGTAAAATGAGGACTCAGATTGTTGGGGGCAAAATGCAGATACTGTAAACCACTTAGAGAGGACTGTAAAGCTCTATGAAGCAGTATGTAAGACTAAGTGCTAGTGCTAGTGCTAATAATGTGCTTCAGACTTGAGAGAGTGGGATAGCTATATTTAAAACGAGTCTTTAATTTTATCCAGGACAAAAAATGCTGCTAGAGAGTGAATAAAGAACTTAACACCAGGAATTATTTCTGTTTAGAAAATATAATTTGGAATAAATATGAACTAGGATAGTTGCTCCAGGACTACATTTTTATTTGTTATCCCATTATCAATTTATTTACCATGTAAGTGCTGAAAACTTATATGGTTTTTCACTTGTTAAGGTAAGAATAGAATTCTTTATTAAAGTAAGGAACTCCTCTTAATTAAAAGAAAAATAATCAGCATGATATTACTGACATATTAACATTAATGACTGAAGAAGGAACATGTGGTTGCAGTGCAAATGATGTAAATCATATTGAGCAACATTCATCTAAGTGGAAGTGACAGATGATTATAACTGCCATTAAAACCTTTATCACTTCCCTGCCATGTAATACAATTAGATGGCAAGAAACAACTAATGTATATCACTCTAGTGGGAGAATGGAGAAAATATTGGATTTTCTTACTTAATCTATTTATATCTTGCAGAGGGGGCATTAATTGGATTAAAGCTAGAGATATTACCCCCATTCAGTATGCTAAATACTGTTTGTCACTCATTGTGTTCTACAACAGTAATTGCTGTAGAAGCCAAGCACATTACTATCATATTGCATTAGCTGGAAATAATATCTCTTTATGCAAGCTTAACTTTATTTTCTCATAAATAGCAAGGCAAAGGAAGAAAGCCTAACTAAAAGTTCTTACAAATGAACATGGCTTTTCACAAATTAGTATTACAGACATACTGTTTCAGTGTTCTTTTAATAGCAAGTAGTATGATTACTTTTTAACCAACATGCATTCAGTTTTGTCATGCTTTTACCCACATGTAAAGCCATATTCAGTTTCCTTCTCTGATAAACTGTAAATTTTGGAAAGCAGTAACTAATCAACACCGTGATATATAAGTAATTTTTATAAAAATTACATTGTTGGTCTACATCTATACACCAATGGCAAGCCTGATGAAAACCTAAGGATTTAGGAGAAAATGAAAATTGAATCCAATGGCTTTTCTGGGAATTAACTTTCAAGCACCTAAGCGATGGCCTTAAAGACCTTTTCAGTAGTATTAAATTTGCTGTTTGCTCACCTGATTTGAAGTTTTCCTTGATTTAATCACTTCAGCTTCCAAATGTCAAAAATTAGATGGTTTGAATATTTCCTTTTAACAAGAAAAGTAGACCTTTGAACATATAGAAAAATAGCTTCCTGTCATGCTTAGTATCTATATGGGTAGCATTTTCCCATGAGAAAACAATTACAGAATTAAAGCTTAAAAGACTTTCACAGATGGTATATATCTACGTATTCTTACCACAGATGGACTACATTGGTTGATGACAACCATTTTCCATTTTTACAGTGTAGTACTTTGTAGTGCAACATGTAGGATCAGGATTTTAGAAACTGCCTGAGATTAAATCAGGCTGTCCACCTAGTCCAATAATGTAGTTTTGACCAGTGATTGCTCTCCAGAATCTCAGCGTAATTCTTTCCCTTTGTTGTTGTTAGTTACGAAGTCATGTCCGACCCATCGCAACCCCATGGACAACGTTCCTCCAGGCCTTCCTGTCCTCTACCATCTCCCGGAATTCATTTAAGCTTGCACCGACTGCTTCAGTGACTCCATCCAGCCACCTCATTCTCTGCCATCCCATTCTTCTTTTGTCCTCAATCGCTCCCAGCATTAGGCTCTTCCCTAGTGAGTCCTTCCTTCTCATGAGGTGGCCAAAGTATTTGAGTTTCATCTTCAGGATCTGGCCTTCTAAGGAGCAGTTGATCTCCTCTACGACGGACCAGTTTGATCGCCTTGCAGTCCAAGGGACTCACAAGAGTCTTCTCCAGCACCATAGTTCAAAAGCCTCAATTCTTTGATGCTCAGCCTTCAATATAAGCCTGTAATGAGACAGAGGCCAACTGTTGACCTTTAACCTCTATTAAAGGCATTCATCCCCACTTAGCATTCTAGTTATTGTACGTGATTCTCACTTGGGTTGAGTCTAAAAAGGTCAAGCTCATCTGCAGCAATCAAGGGCATTTTGAGTAAAGTTACCGTACACCAGATTCTAGGGATGTCTATGGTTGAATGCATGCAATGTTGTTGACACACCTGAACATAACTTTCTACTCTAATCAACAGCCGTTTCCTATTTGATTCTGCTTAGTCTTCTAGATTAGCCAAGATCAACTAGATCAGGGTTTCAAAGTCACGGCCCGCGGGCCAAATGTGTCACACGCTGGCCATGCCCACATTCGGTTTACCGAATGGAGGGAAAGTCACAATACATCATGTGACGACATGGGTTTGACACTGCTGAACTAGATCTTGCTGTCAAGCTGGTTAGGATTGTTGCAGACAATTCTATAAAATATTTGCCTTCTGCTTTTAACATCCTGACTTGTTCTAGACCAAGAAATAGTGAGCACAGTTATCTCCTTTGCACTCTGGCTGCTGTTAAAACCATAGTATAATAGCTAATCTGAGTTTATTATAAATTTTTGTTTGTATCTGTTTCTTTTCTAGTTTGGATGATTGTTGATTGTGTCTCAGAGATCTGAAGAGGCTACTAAAAATTGCTGCAAAATGCTGCTTTAGTGTACAAAGTACTGCCTTGAGGGCCGATAGAAACATAGCAGGGTATGAGTAAGTAGAGACAGCCTTTGTAGGTTCTAGTAAGGCTACCAATGTTGGTTTGGGAATATTTTTAATCTTTTGTTCTTATAATTGTCAGTAATTAGATCTTCAAATGAGTAGGTGAAAGTTTTCATAGCATACAAAATAGGACTGGCACAGTGGAAGCTACATAGGAACTCATGGGGGCAATAAAAAAAGTACAAAATTTCATCCCTTCATACCTAAGGTTTGGAATTTTTAATGGTTCTTCCAAGATTTCCCTTTGTAAATAAAAATTCTAAAGCAATTGACTCTGAACAAGATCAAATAAAATTGAAGTCAACGTATCCTAACTGTATGACGAATTTAAACTCAGAATCCAAGGTGTAAAAAGCATTTTATTTCAGCTCCTTTCTTGCAGCCAAGATCAGGCAGTGAGCAGGCAATTGATGAAGCTGGTTGGCTAGTTGGTTGCAAAATGTGGATCTATCACCTCACTGCAAGAAAACACAGAGGGTATTTAAAGTGGGGTTGTCTTAATGACAGGTTGAAAAAAAGAGATAAAAATAGGATTCACAAACCACACACACACAAGTGTATTATCAAAATGTACTGTTGCATTCAGTAAGCACCGAGTTATTTCCAAGCCTCAGTGGAATAGCTTCCCTGTTTAAATTCAGTGGGGTGAGCAGAATTCATCCAGTTTTGAGTTAAAAGATGAGGGATCTCTGCCATTGGTTAATTGATGGGGCACATTTTTAGCATTCACAGCCAAACAAGGGCAAAGCTCACTGGCTCTTTTTACAACCAAGAGTGTGAGTTATTTTGGGGGAAGGTTCATACCACGCTGTGGCCATCTTTGCTACAAGCACACACTGTGGTTTTTCATGAGCATTAAAGAGTTAGGAGCCTTCTTCAAAGAAATCCCTGATGCATTAACAAGCATCAAAATTACACCATCGTCTTGTCTTGTGGCAACAATCATAAGAGATGATTGGAAGTTTTTGGTATGGATATATTAGAGAAGATGTCAAGTTACTGAAGTTTATTCTTGTCTGGAATCATCTTTTATTTTATTTTTTATTTTATTTTTAATTTTTTATATTTCTTTGTACTTCTCTTTTTTTCTGTATTGTTTATACTTTTCTTAGTTTGTTTTTAGTCTTTTATCTTTGTGTTTGTAAACTCTGATAATTGTTATGAAAAAGAATATTATTTATTAATCAAATTTATATGGCTGGTCATCTCATGGAAAATGACACCATACAACATTCCAGTAAAATAATAAATATAAGACAATTGTTATATAAAATAAATTTAAAAAAAATGTTTATTAATCAAATTTGGTATGCATTTAAACTACTTCGTGTAAATGAAGAAATTGATGTAATTTCTTGAAAACTTTTGTCTGCTCCTATATGTTTGCATTTGCAACTTATTTCTCAGTCTCTTTCATTTTGTTCTTTGCTCTAGGAGCAATTTGTCCAGCTGGGTGACTTTAGGGCACACGCTCTCTCAGCCCAATACAGGGTTGTTGTTGTGGGGGGGAGGAAGAAGGGGTATTGGTTATGTTCACCATCTTCAATTATTTTTTAAAATAATAGAGATGGGATACAAAAGTAAATAAAATAATAATAAATTATCTCTAAGCTACAAAGAGTCACCTATTGATGTTTTCAAATTTAACTACTTAAGGTTCAGGAACAATGCCTTTGAATTAGAATTCTGTTTTGGAACATTAATTCATAAATCACATAATTTTGTGTCAATTATGCACTCTGGAGCCGGGCTTCTGCTTGGGGAGGAAATGGAGGGAAGAATAATCTCCATTTTCCCATTCACATATGATCAGTTCCAAAGGCAGCTGCTTCTTTACAAAGAAATAGAATAGAATAGAATTCTTTATTGGCCAAGTGTGATTGGACACACAAGGAATTTGTCTTTGGTGTATATGCCCTAAGTATACAATATACATAAGAATAAAAAATAAGATACATTCATCAAGAATAAAAAAAAATCATAAGATACAACACTTAGTGATAGTCACAGGTTACTAATAAGCAATCAAATCATACTAGGAAACAAATAAAACAATATAAATTGTAAAGATACAAGCAATGCGGTATAGTCATAAGTGGGAAGAGATAGGTGCTAGGAAGGATGAGAAGAGTAATAGTAATACAGTCTTAGTAAATAAATCGACATAATAATTGTTATGTTAATTAGTTGTTTAGTAGAGTGATGGCTAGTTTTTCAGTTATTGGCCAAAAAGCATCTGGTGAGGGCAAAGTACTGAACGTTGTTCATGTAACTGATGTTCTATTCAAACATGCAACACTTTCCAAGGAATCTGGTTTGAAAAATGGTTTAGTCACAGAACTAGGAGATTGATGTATCAAGGAAGGAATTGAAGGATTTGCCTTAAAATTCTGAACGGTGTTTAAACCAGTTTGGTCTATTGGTTAAGGGCACCCGGCTGGAAAGCAAGGGACTAATCCTACCTTACGCATGAAAGTCAGCTGGATGACCTTGGGCCAGTCATTCTCCTCAGGCCAACTCACCTCACAGGGTTGTTGTTGTGGAGAAAATAGGAGGTAGATGTGTTAGACACGTTCACTGCCTTGAGGTATTTGTGAAAATAATAAATGTGGGATGTAAGTAAGTAGAAAAACAAAAATGTACCCTAATATTTGAACACTAACTCAACAAGTTAATACAAGGGTTAATTAATAGAGAAACTGGCCTAACCAATTTGAGACAATAGTCAACAGTACACATACTGATATTCCTTCCATCTGGAGAATTGAATGCCTGCCAAGCATCTGTGATTTACTTTTAAGGAAATATAATACAATGTCTTACCATTTCTTTCCAATTTATGCCACTCAAAGATATTTATTACATAAAATTCTATGCAATTTGAATAGAGCACAAAGTCCAGCTCCCTCAGTCTGGGAATTGAAATTAAAGCATCCCAGACAAACGGCAGCACAGCTTTGCTTGAACACATTTATTTATGTTTGTTTGTTTGTTTGTTTGTTGTATTTATATGCCGCTCAACTCCTAATATCCATGAAAGCATGTTCACTACATACCGGTACTTCCAATGAGCAATTTATTCCATTATCAAGATATTCATAGGCTTAAAAATCTTTTTCTAAGAATGTTGTAATCTGCTTTCCTATAACTTTAATCAATTATACTACACGGAAAAAAAACTTCTAAATGACATCCTTTCAGTTATTCTCTAGAACCAAAGATGTTTCCTTTTATGGTGATCTCTTAATACAGGAGATTTAACTAAGGAGATAAATGTATCCTGATTTATTTTCTCTTTCTCCTTTTTCTATTCATTCATCTGTCCATACATACACACAAATCCCGAATTGATGGGTGCCAATTTTGCAAGTGCTTTTGTTTGACTGAGTCTAACCTCAACTGGTATAACTTAAACATTTATTTATAAAACATTTATATAGCTGTCCATCTTCTAAGTTACTATGGGCAGCTCCCAATCAAACATTAAAACACATAGAAAATCATATAAAACTAAACATATTAAGACATTAAAAACAACAAAGATCTGGCGCCAAGTCAAATTTCTAATATGGAACTATCCAATCTTATCCCAGTGCATGGGGGGAAAGCCAGGTTTTAAAGCTTTACAGAAGGCTAGAAGGGTATAGGTCTGCCCAATTTGTCCACCCTATCTGATCTGGTAGGACTGGTAGATGTCCTTAGGGATAGGCGGTCCTGCAGATAACCTGGTCCTGTGCCATTTAGGGCTTTTAAGGTGATGACTAGCACCTTGTATTGCACCCAGAATGAAACTGGAAGCCAGTGCAGTTCCATACCAAAAGTGCTACATGGGCAAACCCATTACTGTGCACACTGCTGCATTCTGAACCAGTTGAAGTTTGGAGGTGGCTGGGATTTGTTAATTACCTTCTTTTTTTTTTACCCCTGAACGACATTCCCTCCATAGTCACAAAATATGGAATAAAAAAACCCTTCCAGGCATATTTTAGTTTTTTGGGGGTGATGGTGAGCTATTTTAACTGCTAAAAAATGAAACCGCGCAAACTAAACACACCACCTCTGGGCGAAACTACATTGCAACGAGGTAGGTCATTTCATCGTTTTCAGACTTGAGACAGAAAGCTTATATTTTGGACTTAGCATTAAGTCCGGATCTGGGCGACAACTTCGGAATGACTATTCCGAAGAACACAAAACCTTGCTGGCACCTAGGTAGTCGGTCGCCCGGATAGCCGGCAAAGCTGCACTAGGTTCTCCGTTGGTTTGTCTAGCCCTGCTTATATGCCC
>JANHJO010005596.1:118117-129039 GCA_032468235.1 Pseudoxyrhopus heterurus | reverse complement strand
CCCTATTATTTCCTTCCCTGTTCTGAAATGTCTCCCCCGTTGGAAACTCCACCCCCCCCCCCGCAATTATCTGCCAAGAAAAACGCGCGCTCGACAGAACGCGCCGCAAACTCTCTGCCACTTGGCTTCTCTCTGAGGGGGCACCAAGTTTCAAGCCGCGCGCGCCGCAAAGCCAGAGCCAGGCCAGCTCAGCTGCGCGCGCAGGTGGACGCATTCTGTCCCGCCGGAGCCGGCAGCTCCGCCCTCCGCCCGCCTGCGCTTCTTTTTTTTTGCTACTGTGGTTCGCTCTGGTTATTATTATGTCCGAAACCGGGAATGGGTCTCTTCGGCCGGGACACGTCTCCCGGGATGTGAGAGAGACACTTAACGCTGGAGTAGGCGGTTCTCCATCAAGGGGCTTCTGAGCTGCCGCCTAAACTTAGTTCTTCAAGTATAAACCTTGCTACATTTAGTGAGACTTAACTGTTGAGTAAGGCTCGCCCGCCCGCTCTTCGCAGCCAACTTTTCCTCCCAAGAGAGATCTTGGGCACTTTACGGTGGTCGTCTTTTCTCTCTCTCTGGAAATGGCGATACAGTCATGGGAAGAGGGGCCAGGCAGGGCTGGGACAGCGAGGAGGAGGGTCGCTTTCATTAGCCAGTACGTTTCTCCTACCCTCCTCCGAAAGGGAAAAGGGGTCAGGAGAAATTGAATGCAATGAGGGGGGGGGGCATTTATGGAGCTGCAGTGGCTCAAGTGGTAAGAGCAGAGTACTGCAGATCAGCGGTTTGACTGATCGAATCCCACCAGGCTCCAAAGTTGACTCAGCCTTCCATCCTTCTGAGGTCGGTAAAATGAGAACCCAGGTTGTTGGGGGTAATATGCTGATTCTGTAAACCGCTTAGAGAGAGCTGAAAAAAGCACTGATAAGGGGTATACAAATCTAATGCTATTATTATTATGCTATTATTATTCTGCCTGTTCGGTCGTTTGCGCCCACTCAGGTTCAGGAAACGCCACTCGTTCACCTCAGCCATCGGGGTGTGAGGTAGTCAAAATTCAGACCGCCTCCCTCCCCAAGCCGTTTTCCCAGCGTTCATTCAGAGTTGATCTGGGTCATTCGTGCTCTGTTGCAACCGTCCCCCTTTTCGTTCACGTTAAGCGGCGAAGGTGGCCCTGGGGAGGGGGGGGGTGGAAATAACGGGAAAATACATGAAGATTTCTTGGGCCAAGCTGGGGAAACGATTCGCGGACTGAGGAATTTAAAACGGGACATACGACGTAAGAGTGGCGGGGTATATATCTAGTATTGCAAGCAAGGGAAGCAGTGAGGTTGAAGCATTTTGAGAGGGGCGGGAGAGAGAAACGGGGATGCGACGGACGGGTTCTTGGGAAAAGAAGGCAACAGGTGGGGAAGACAAAAAAAAAAAAAAGCGCTCTCCGTCCAGACCTGGCTGATGCTGCGCGTGGGTTGTATAGGCAAGCTTTAAGAATCCTGATAAAGTAAAGGAGTCAGTCTCAAGTCCCGATCTGTAGAAAAATCGGATGCAAGAAAGTGGGAGACTCGAGACAGGGAAGTCGCGCCTTTGCCTTTCTACCTCCAACTGAGCCGCAAGATTCCCGGCTCGAGGGCTCCGCGCGCTCTTCTCCGAAGTTGCTCCTTGGAGCTGATGATGGAGGTTCGTACGAGATCTGCCGGCCGCCGAAGCGGGAAGCGGGGGAGATGGTATGAGTGTGCATGTATAGAGCGGGGCTGGAGAGGGAAGTGGGCAACAGACCCCTCCCTCCCTCTCTCTCGTCTGGTTGCCACCCGTTTTGGCTGCAGGAATTGGACTTGAGAAGATCGATCAGGAGGAGGGGTCTCTAACTTGGGGACAAGGCTGAAAGCTCAGGTTACAGCTCAGCTGGGGGCCAGGGGAGGACTGAGACCTGGGCATATACACGGGCTGCGAGAAGGCAGAGGGGAGCATCAGCCGCGGTGCTTCAGCCCAGAGCCCTCGGCATTAGCCGAGTTTCTGCTGGGCCTTTTTTGCTACTTTGGATTCTCTTGCCGTTTTATTAAAAGACCACCGGAGGATCGGCTGCATGAAGGCTCGGTAGCCACTGGGAAAACTACCATCACTTACCATCACCTCCTCCTCCTTTCTCATCCACACAAAGGTCCTGCATGTCTAATATTTAGACATGTTCAGCTTTCTGGATTCAAGGACTTTAGTGCTCCTGGCAGCTACTCAAGTAATTTTATTAGCAGTTGTCAATTGTCAGAATGAAGATATACGTAAGTTACACCTTCCTTCCTCTTTTTCTTGTCCAGAAAGCAGGGGGTAAAGCAATAAATAAACATTAAATTAGGGGAGGGAGCGGGGGAAAAAATCAGGAGAACAAGCAAACTTTTTTTTTTAAATGCACTTGTATGGGTTTGTACAATTAAACTTCCTCCTTTGAGTTAATCTCCTCCCATCTCGTTCTTGCGCTTGGTTTCTCTTCTTTTGGCTCCTTTCCTGCTGCAGGGAGATGCTGCATCCATCCTCATAATTAGTCTGAAATCCCAATCTGTTCTTTGTAATGCCTGGTTACCCAAAAACAAGAGCTGCGCTTAGCACGATCTAATTCAAGTGCTGTACCATTTCTTCTCTGAGCCTTCCAAGCGGTGGGGTGAGCTGGGGATAAGGTTTTTATTATTATTATAAGTGTTTAAAAGTGTTATATGCCTTCACCTAAAGATCGCCAGAAAAGAAAACGGTATGGTAAAAAGTCATATTCTCAACTCACAGAGGATAAACGACCCCTCCAACCTCTTGTTGGTGGAATGAAAGGGTTAACTGAATGATTTGTATAGGGGCTCGTGTGTGTGTGTGTGGGGGGGGGGGGGAGATCCAGACAAAAGAGAACATACCAGGAAGATTCAGGGGGAGAAAAAAAATCACAAAGAAAGATCTTTATCCATAAGATCCAGTGTCCCTCCCCTAGTTCAGTTAGGGATGTTAGAGTAAGGTGCAGATGGAGTTCCTGGGGAATTTGATAGCTAACAGATTTTTTATTTTTTTTTTGGTAGCTGAAGGAGCAGAAGGAAAAATTTCCCCAACTCAAAAGAGGCCACCTGAGGGGTACAAAACATTCCAGAGGCACATCAGTCCATTTATCCTACTCTCACTCTTCATCCCCCCCCCCACACACACTTGGAGGCATGGGAATCCTTCCTGTGTATTAGGGAATTGTGTATAACCATCCCAAACCCCCTTCTTCTCCCCAAAACTTTGATCAACTTTTCTTCCCAATCATTACAAAATTAGAGGCAAGTTCTCCCTTTTCTGCTGCTCCCTGAAGAGAGCCTTTGTTGTTTGCAGTGTATTTTATCCAAGAGTGGGAAACTTGAATAAAAGTAGAAACGATTTCTCCCTTCCTATATTTTGGGCAGGTTTGAATCAATTGCAGGGATTATACCATGGAAGTGTGGGGTGGGGTGGAATTTCTTTTTTTTTGCTCCTGATCTTGCTTTCTCCCAGTGCAAAATTCCAGAGAAAGGGAGTCTAATTCTCTTTACTGTTAATATGCTAGATAATCTCTGCAGTTGAGTCTTCTAACTTGATAAGAGAAAGAACCTTCCACTGGTTTGCCTCAGGGTGGTCCAAGAAAGGGAACTGACGTAGGTTCCTAGCCCTGCTGATCAAAAGGCATTGAGGAGTTATTCTATTCTCTGCTTCTAACAACCATAACAAGCTAGGAAAATACGGGAGGGCTACCCATGGAAAAGAGTATAGGGGAGCTGTGTTAGTTTATGGTGGCAACCCCCCTCCCCCCCAAAAAAACACACACACCAGGAGTCAGGAGTTGCACTTTTTCTGACTAACACACTTTATTAAGAGGCACAAGCTTTCAGTGAACTAAGCAGGCAATTGCACGCTGAAAGTAGTTTGGAAACCCTCTGAATCTTGGCAGACGATTTGTAATTCCCAATCGCAATCAGGTGCTCTTTCTCTTATTAATCAGCTGGTCTGCAGAGTGGTAAGTGTAGCCTTTCTACGTGTAGCATCTTTTGTCGTGATTAAAATACCATGGCTTGGAGATTCAGAAACATGCAGGAGAAGCGAAGTGTTGATCAGCAAATGCCATTTGTTTTTTTTTTTAAAACAACAACATATTTTCATATTCTCGTGAAGGGGAAAGTTTTTAATCCAGGTGCTTATTTGGAGAGTCTCGTTTTTTATTTCACACACTGATTTCCCTTCCCCCCCCCCACAAGCGTTCTCCCAGGTTAGGGAGTAAGCTGAATCCTTGCTCTATGCAGGTTTATTTGCCTTGAGCAGCAATAGCTTCCAGATGCTGAAAGGCTGCCCGTGTTTATTTAAAATAGTCCCTACCGGAGCAATGTGAATTGCACTCTGTGTGCATTTGAGAAAAGGTCCATTCATGAGTGGAGGGTCCCTTGGGCTCCAACTGGCTCTGCTGACTTGTGCACAATAGCCCCCCTGTCATATCGCTGCTGCTTTCAGGCCTTTGCTAAGAAGTTAAAGAAAAGGGGAGGGGAGGGAAGAGATGCAAGTGCAAATGAGGTGCATTTTTAATGTACTTTTTTTTTCTGATCTCTTCCCTATGAAGTACAATTTCTATTTCACTAACCTAAGCGGGGTATCAGAGAGAGAGAGAATGAGAAAGTGGAGTTAATCTGATGTTTAGATTAGAGCACCAAAATCTTCCTCTCCCTTCTGGTTTGAACTCTCCCACCACTCTCCATCTGCCATATCCTTTACCTATGTGACATTAGTTTGGTCTTCTGTTGCCTAATAAAAAACCCCACTGGATTTTTAATTAGAAAAACAGGTTTTACTCTTCCTTAAGAGTTATCAAGAGTTAATTCCGGTCACTACTGTTTCTTAGATGCAAATTGGGCAGCCTCTAATATCCCCCCTTCCCCCATTTTAGCCAAGAATTAGTGTCAGGGATTGCAAAATGAATTAGTTATGTGGCCCAATATAACTGTTCTAAGTCCTAAACTTCTTCCGCCAGAAATGCTACCAGTATCAGTTCAGCCAAGTGGTTCGTCAAACCACCATGAAATGAGACTATGCTTAATTATAAGTGATAGTTTGCTAAATGGCAAGGTCTACTGAGGGAACTCTAGATCAGCAGTAGAGAGAGAAGGGAGCAACTACTATAGCTGAGCTAAGACTTAGACTAAACATAACTTATACACCACCTGTGATTAGGTGATTAGGCTTGCCGGGTATTTTTTATGAAGTTGGTATCACCTTACTCAAGAGATAATATATAGCAAGCAAAATACGTTTGATGTGGCAGGAAGTAATAGGCACAATGCAGGAACAATCTTGGGCAAGCAATTGCTACTTTAGCGGTTCCCCTGGAAGTAACTAATACTCTTGCAATATCTTACAGGAATCTATTACCCTAATTACCCTATAACTGTCACTGGGTAATACGTACTGTTGGGTACAAGTAGGCATTATCCTGCAGCCAAAGTAACTAATGCCCTAGCCTTTATCTCACAAATACCTATTACCGGTACCCTAGTTATTACTTTGCAAGTAATTATTATCCTGGCTCTTACCTTGCAGGTAGCTATTACCCAAGCCATTACTTCACAAGTAAGCATTGTCTTGCCTCATGGGTAGCTGTAGCATCCCAGCACACCTCACCTAACTGATGGCGAAGATAAATGAAAAATGTAAAGTGCTAAGTGTCTTGAGCCCACACACTTGGTAGGAAGGAACCCTAAAAGATACTGTATTTATTCAGCACTGCTAAGATCACAAATGGGGTACTATCTAAGATTTGGGGTAATACAATTCCAGAAGGGGGTTTCAGAGGAAGACAAAAATGAAGATACAAATATTTGTAAGACATTTCCTAAGAAGATATGCCGAAGGAATTTGGGATGTTCAGTCTGGAGAAACGAAGACTGAGGAGAGACACGATAACCATGTTCAGGTACATAAAGGGAAGCTAAAGGAAAGTGATCAGGACTG
Organism: Pseudoxyrhopus heterurus; assembly: GCA_032468235.1. NCBI lineage: Eukaryota > Metazoa > Chordata > Lepidosauria > Squamata > Pseudoxyrhopus > Pseudoxyrhopus heterurus. The sequence continues at coordinate 123,078 of JANHJO010005596.1, read as the reverse complement.
TTTTCCAAAACTATAGAAACTAGAACCAGAAATAATAGCCTATAAATAAACAAAATGCTGCTACCTAGATTTGTTTTAAATATTTCTTGACAGTAAAAATTTTTGTATCAGAGGAACAATCTACCTGAGGGCTCTGAATTTTCCATCTCTGAGTTTTTAAAAAAAAACTCTGGAGAGCTACCTATCATGGATTGTTTTTCCTGCACATTGCTGAAGATTGGACAGATGATCCTTGTGATCCTTTCAGGTCTACCACTCTTATGATTCTCTAATAATCCCTCCACTGGCATGTGATTTTTGGAGTTTACATAGACTCCCAAGCCATGAGTGTTATCATCATTGTCGTGAGGATCCCTGAGACAAATTTACGAATTCTACTTATGTGGAGGTGGGGATGGATTGGGAGCAGCTAACCGAAGGCCTTTCTCCTCTATTTGTGAATAGCACAATGCCCTCGTAACCTTTAGGAAGTTGATGAGACGTTCTTGAAGGGGGACAGTTGGGAATAATGGAGGCCAATGTTGGATCACTGGGACAAACGCTGCTATTTCTTTCGCTCCTGGTTTCTGCTGCATTTGTCTCTTAACCTGCTTTCTCCTTTCCCTTTCCTTCTGGCACAGAGGAGGCAGGCAGCTGTGTACAGGATGGGCAGAGATATAGTGATAAAGATGTGTGGAAACCCGAACCGTGCCAGATCTGTGTCTGTGACACTGGCACTGTCCTCTGCGACGATATTCTCTGCGAAGAAATGAGAGACTGTCTCAGGCCTGAGATACCCTTCGGAGAATGTTGCCCTATATGTCCAACTGATCAGCCCACCGCCAGTGGTTGTAATTTATTTATTTCTATTTCATATAAATAAATTACTTGAGAGATGATAGCACCAAAATAGAGAGATGAATAAGAGCCATGGATGTGACTCTCAGATGTTTTCACATCCATGAAAGGCAATTGCTGCAAAAGGCCACTTCTCACAATTCCTCAAACTGTATTTATGACGTAGAAGAGATGAATTAATTGAACCGCGAACATATGACAGAAGAAGATGGGCAGCATTGTTGATCAACTATTAACTTGTCTAAGGCAGCCAACACATTTATTAACAGTGCAGGCATTTTAGAGCTAGACACACTTCTAGACATTTCAAAAGTTTTCCTTAGCAAGTAGAAGGTTTTTAACAACTATTGCACCAACTTTTTCTTTTGCATTTATTATTGCTTTAAAACATTGATGAAGAAGCTTCATAATGATAAATATGTGTTCCACTACACAATGAACTGTGATTTCTGTATCAGAATTTATAGGGTGACCTAGACAATGGGAGAGTTTTTTAAATAGTCCTATGGAAATCAAAAAGACTAATCAGATATTGATATGAGGTATTATCAAACGGCAAAACCTTTTCCATGGGATTTTTGAAGCACAGGGAATCTCATTCTTAATATCTAAATGTAATGATATGCAGAAATCGCAGCTTGTGGCTACCACTAAAAAAAGGTGATGCTGATGCTAAATGCATATCTATATAGTGCTTTATTAAAATACAATATTTTATTAGTGTACCCATGTTCAATAAAATTAAAGGGGTATATAAGCAGCTAATCTTTTACATCCTATTAATGCCAATGTGTAATTGGCACACATTTTCTAAACAGTACCCATTGCCTTATGCTTTAACAACTTTCACTTAGTATGCCAAACAAAGTTGTGTAAAAAAAAATTATAAGGGCCAAGTATGAAGAACACAAGTGCCTTTCACACTTTGAAAGCACAAGTGCTTTTCTTCTTTGATCATCATTCCTACTGAATTTTGTTTAGAAGGATGTAAAACCCTCGAGTAATTTTGGAGTTACTGAGCACATCAATAGAGAGCTAGAAGTGGATAGAAGTTCTCCTTTTGGTGAAATGTGTTTATGTTGACAGTCAAAAACGTGTATGGTTCAGCCTCGAGAAATCTATGAGGGTAAGCTAAAAAAAAAAAAGATGAGATACTAGTTTTGATTGGATGATCACAGCTGCCATTTTTTACTTTTTGCACTCAACACACACACACCTGCCTAGCAGATAACTCTGGCTCCTCCCATATGTTATATCTGTCTGGAGCCTTAAAGGCCCTTAAGGAATTCCTGGTTCATTAATTCAGGGGTGGGGGAGAGGCCTTAAGCATCAAGAGGTCAACCTTTCCCCTTTTGTGAACTTTACAAGAATGACCTAACTTTCATACCTCAAGTCTGAGAGATGATTTACAATGCTTCCCTGCCTCACCTTGTGCTGCCTTGGGGTCCTGTTTTCCAGAGCAATGTCAGGAAAACACCCACCATTTTTCAGTTTCAAAAATAGCAGAGTTTTTTTTTTGTCTTAACAGTAGATGAGGAATTGTTGTAACCAGAAGTGGCCTTTTTTAACCCTTTTCCCTCTTCTGGCAGTCTGAGGCTCCTCTAATTAAAAGGGAAGCCTCAGAAGCAAAATAACAGGGAGATTGCCAGGAGAAGTAAAAGGGTTGAGATTTGCAAAAGTTAACTCTGTTTTTTCTGTGCATTGTTTTTTTGCAATTAAGCTGATTTTAACCTCTATGTTTTGCCTCATGCATCTGCTTTTTAAAAAAAAAAAAAAAGCTCACATTTCTCCCTCAAACCTATTGTTTCCTTATTTGATTGATTTGACCATGTTTAATGGCGGTGAGTTTCACTGATTTATTTTTTTTTACATTTCATTGGGAAGTTGCTTGTAAACAAGTCGCATTTTGGAACTCCAACTTCCTCCAATCAGTGGGATTCTCAGTTCTCTCCTTCCATCTTGTGCAAATTTATTTGGAAGAAAATCCTAAATGGACACAGTCTTAAAACAGACAACTTCGCTTTGATAAAACTGAACTGCAATTCCTGTGGGCAAAGTGGAATTAAAATTAGCTAGCCTGCTTTAGCATGGCTTGCAATAAGATTATTCAGAACACTATTATTCTCTCTACACTTGCTTGTTATGTTACCTTGCATCGGCCCTTACATTCCCAATGTAAAAAAAATCCTATGCCCATTGTATTCCTGGGACATCAGCATCTCCCACAGAGCAGTGATTTGAAACAGGGCAAGCACTGAAATAACACTGTCTGTTTCCTTGATCTAGTTACATGTTCGTCTCCGTGTTGTCACATGCTTCATGAATGAACAGACTGAGGACATTTGTGAAACTCAAATTTTCATATATAGTTCTATTTTCAAAACAGTTCTGATGTTTTCTTCTTTTCTCTCTCTCTCCTTCATTCTTAACAGGGAAACCTGGTCCTAAGGTGAGACATCTGAACGCTATTAATAACCACCATTGTCTGTTAGCACCCCAAAGTTTGCCAACTATGTTAGAAGCGCAACAGGGACTTGCATCTTTGGTTACTGTTCAGTTGGTAGCTTTATTAATTTAAACTATGTCATTCATAATCTTTGTTGAACTGCTTAAAAAAGTGTAGAAGTATTACTTATCACCGGGTCCCCCAAAAGCTAATTTCTGCAGAATGAGATGCTATAAAAAGCACTGTTGTGGCTACACGTTCTTGGGGGTTTGACTTCAGCCTGAGGGAGAAGACGGCTCAGAACCAAATGATACAATAGATAGTTATCATGAATTATGACAGAATCTGGCTATGAATATGAATGGCAATCTGACAGCCTCCTACTGAAATTGATGATATAATTGCTTTGCTCCAACCAAATGAATATTTTACTGACTTTACTAAGTCTGTTCATGTTTTAGGTAAAGTTATGCATACCATAGTTGCAAAATTGGAGGTTAGAGACTCTCTTAACACTTTGAAACCTACAGTTCCCACAGGCTATCTATTGCTGTAGTGTTAGAAATTTAAGAATGTAGACTCAGAGTTCAAGATGTGGGAATTGACTGGCTTGGGATGTTTGGCTTGGTTCCCACCACCTCCTCATTTTACATATTTTGCAGGGTCAAAAGGGAGAACCTGGTGATATCAAGGATGTAAGTTTCAAATTTAATGCATCCCTTTCTAATTTTTCTTAAAACCTAGCTGTACAAAATATATCTTTGACTGAACTGATTTTCTGTATGTTTTCTTCTTCTTCTTTCTCTTTTGGTATAGGTTGTAGGACCAAGAGGCCCTCCTGGACCACAGGTAGTGGCGTCTTCTACTATCTTGTTTACATGTATTGAAAAAGAGGTTTTTAAAAATTCGATTGTGAATGCTCTCATTACCTTCTGCAGGGACCTTCAGGTGAACATGGACCAAGGGGAGAACGTGGAGATAAAGGAGAAAAGGTAAAACCAACCATACCTGTGCAGTGTTTAATGAACAAAACAAGCTGAAAGTCTATACTTACTTCAGAGTAAGTTCTAAGCAAAATAGAGTTTGCATCAATTCAGGGTGTCTAGTGCTGTAGTTGTAGAATGCCATTGTCTATGTCAAATTAATAATTTTTTGCAGAAGTAACTCATCAAACCCTCAAGGCAGGTCCATCAACATTAAATCTTACAGTTCATATTAAAGTCATAATCATCACAAGAAGATCACTTAAGCCATGATTGGGTGTAAGATGCGGGATTAATAACCTGACCTAGTGAACTTCTAGATACCTCCCTCACCTGCAAAATTGTTGAATTTACTGAAGCAGCCCAAGGCTTTTGTGTGTAGTGAGCCTCTCCCATGCGTACATCACTGCATTCAGCATCCAAGTTGAACTGACAATTGAATTCTACTTCAGTGCTCACAGTGCAATAACATTCTTTAGTCCAAACAGGGAGGCACAGGATAAGCTACCTTAGGGATTGCAAGGAGCATGATATTGGGATGTTCCTTGCTCTCCAAAACTTATCACTTGAAATAATTACCTATGACTATTCTGCAATAAGGACATGGTGGCTCAGTGGCTAAGACGCTGAGCTTGTCGATCAGAAAGGCCGGCAGGTCGAATCCCTCGTGCCGCATAATGGAGTGAGTTCCTGTT
>JANHJO010005596.1:7045-17398 GCA_032468235.1 Pseudoxyrhopus heterurus | reverse complement strand
CTGAGTAGTGCTCCTACTAAAGGAGCCAGAAGCACTACTCAGGTAACCCTGAGGACACAGATAAACCTCCAAGTGCTTCAACGACCCTCTAAAAGGATGCAAATTACTAGCTGTCTGCAAGGAAAATAAATCCTCTATTCCCCAGTATCCTGCCAGAGCTGAAGAGGCTTCTTGGATGAGAAGCGAAACATCTTCAAAGAAAAAAAAGGAAGTTCAGTGGCCTCCTGAAAAAGCACCTTTGGGACATCCAGGAACCTCTACTTCTTTGGACTTTTCTTTAGCTAAGGTTGTTTTTAATAGGATTGTCCTACGGAATGGTATTTAACCACACAAACCAACAAATCTTCAAAGGCTGCATTCTCTGCCTTCTCTTTTTTAAAACAGAAATCGCCAGGTGAACAACAAAAAATGTTTTTATATGGAATTCCCTCCTCTATTGAAATGTGACAAGCTTTAAATGTTTAATTGCACTTTATAGGACTTCTAGTCAGGAAGCCTTCTTATAATTAAATTTGCGCCCACCTATTTCGCTAGAGACATTTCCTGATGTGCACTCTGTTATTTTTTCAGCATGAATGGTCTTTCAGTTCTCCTTTTAATTTCCTGCACTTCTACTGCTGGTGGCATTTTAAATAATTTTAGTTGTCATATTTTTAGTCTCTGCTGCTTTCAGTAGCTTTAACAAAATAACAGAATAACAGAGTTGGAAGGAGCCTTGGAGGTCTTTTAGTCCAATCCTCTGCTCAAGCAAGAAACCCTATACCATTTCAGACAAACAATTGTCCAATTTCTTCTTAAAAACCTCCAGCGTTGGAGCACCAACAACTTCTGGAGGCAAATCATTCCACTGATTAATTGTTCTCACCCTCAGGAAATGTTGTTTAATGGTGTTTAAATGTAATGCTTTAGGAAGTTTTTACACTGATTTTAGCTACCTTCTACTATATTTACAGTAAATGTAAGTATAAAGTACACTCAAACATTAGAAAATATACTAAAGAGGCAGGATACCTATGCATGCCAAATTCAATTAAAATATATCATCGAGCATAAACTAAATCAGATGCCATGACAAAGATGTACAAAATAAAAGGTGGGACCAGAGCAGTGGTGGCGCAGTGATTAGAGTGCAGTACTGCAGGCTACTTCTGCTGACTGCCTGCAATTTGGCAGTTCGAATCTCAGCAGGCTCAAGGTTGATTCAGCCTTCCATCCTTCTGAGGTCAGTAACATGAGGACTCAGATTGTTGGGGGCAATATGTTGACTCTGTAAACTGCTTAAGAGAGTGCTGTAAAGCACTGTGAAGCGGTATATAAGCCTAAGTGCTATTACTAATGCTATCATCTTGCTCCAGCAAAAACAAAATCTCACGGTCCAAAAGGACCACTTTTGAGATAGGAATCCATCTTTTACATCACCGGCTTTGGAATAACTGAAGTTGCAATATGCTGATAGGAAGTTACCTTTGTTTGGTCTGGAGTCTGAGCTGCTTTCCCTTCTCTGTGCAGCACCATTCTCTCCCAGAACTCAGAGTCATCCGTAGGTTCGCTCTCAAGAGGAGGAGAAGGGGCTGGGGTCACTGATCAAAGAAGCAAAGCAAAGGGCATTAAATAAGAGGAAAACATCCAAGCTAAGCATCTCTATAATGTCCTTGGACCAGGCATTTGTGAACCAAGATGATAGCATGTGGAGAACCTCGTGTCCTATTTAGAGGTTTCTATTTAGAACTGTGGTGGCAGAATGGTTAGAATGCGGTACTGCACACTAATTCTGCCAAATGCTAGAAGTTCGATTCTGAGGCTCAAGGTTGACTCAGCCTTCCATCCTTCTGAGGTCGGTAAAATGAGGACCCAGATTGTTGGGGGCAATATGCTGATACAGTAAACTGCTTAGAGAGGGCTGTAAAAGCACTACGAAGCGGTATATAAGTCTAAGTGCCATTGCTATTCTAGTCACTCTGTTTACAAAAAAGGAAGCTGTCCAATCATTTTGAAATTGGAGGCATGATGTGAGAGCTGGTTCTCACACTGGTAAGAAATCCAGTAAAAAGAGTTAAAAAAATCCACACAGGACCTTGCCCCCTTCATTTGCTTATAGAAAAGTTTCTCATTTGAAAATAGAGTATGGTTGTGCGGTTACTTTAAGCTTCTTTGTAATAACTCTCACTAATCAGAGCTCTGGGATTAACCTTTTCCCACCTAAGATGCTACATAAGAAGTTCAACAAATTAAAGATAATGTAGTGAATAGAATCATCCAAGTCCTGGGCACATAACTATCAAAAATGAGAAAAAAGATGATCTAAGCAAGCACATGTCCCTGCATATAGCTTCTACAGTCACTTTTTGACACTGATTTTTTATATCTAGTTCGGCCATTTTAAGTTGTATTTTTGGGCAAGATCACACATAAGGAGCGTGGGCTTAAAAAACAGTCATTAACCTGGCCCATAATACAGGGGTGTCAAACTGGCGGCCCACGGGCCGGATGTGTCACGTGCAGGCCACACCCATCCCAGCTCCGCGAAGGGGAAAAACATCACAAAACATCAAGTGACAGCAACGTGATGCGACATGTTTGACACCCGTGCCGTAATACAAAAATTTTAATTTTTCTTAGAGAAAGGAACTAGTTGTTGTCCTCAGCTTCTATTGCTAAAGCACTGCCCCTCTGTCCATAATTCAGAATCAAAATATAAAACAGAGTATTGAAAGTATAATGAAATGCTTCAAGCAATGATGATATTTATATTTAAATTGGAAAACATTATAGATCTTGCCCTGTCCTGGTCATTGATGAGTTAGGAAATTTTTATTTAGCCATTTGAATCCGAGATGTGCGGCTCTTATTCTACAACTAAACTACCGGTACTCTTAAATTATACCTGGAAGATTCTTACTTTAAAAAAAAAAGCATTAAAGAGTAAGAGAGATACTCTGTGAGTCACTCTGGTTATGGACTTAACTTCTTCCAAAAAATCAGATCAGTACCTGAGTTTTATTTCAATACCAAGATAAATCTAGGCTATTTCTCCCAAGCTTTGGAGATTTCGTGATTATAAAAATAGCGGATTTCTTTTTACAGTTTAATACTTCACAGCCTTACACTGATCTGTTTTACTGACTGGTATTTTTGTGAGATCTATGGTTCAAATACTCTTTATTATTTAATCTATTTTAATGGGTATGTATGTTATGTTTACTCTACTGCTGCTTTTAAGAATTTCTACTATATTGTTCAATGATAAATTACCAATGCTATGTTCCTTTCAGTTAACCCTGTGAACCCACCTATCCTGTTCCTTCAGAGCTTTTGATATTGTTTACATACAATGAAGAAGGCAACTAAGTAGAACCCCTTTTTATCTCTCCTACATCCAGAGTGTCTTAGGGACTATGGAAATCACTGTTCTTTAAGAACATGAACCTGGATTTTTATTTGGATACTCAAGCTGGATGTTGACAGGTTTCTTTGGGAAACTCTTAAAACAAAAATAAAACACTCCATTATGCATTTGTTTAGGAGGTTGATATTTTTGTCCATTCTCTGTTCTCTCTCTGCCTATATATACAAATTATTGCCATTCTTGATGGAATTTGGCACTGAAATCCATCTATGTTAACTAATTTCAGTGATACCTTTGTGAGTCTAATTTAGTCCAGTGCTCTCCAGATATTTTCAATAACATCACACTGAGTGTGCTTGGGTTGACAGGAAATTTGAAGGCCCCAAGTTAGGGAAAGGTAACAGTAGCTTACCGTTTTCATTGGAATCCTGAGTAGCAGTGCTGGCATCTTGCTCATTCCACAGCTGTGTGTCTAGAGTCTTCAGCTCTTCCGAAATTTCCTCCACTTTGCGCTTGGTATCAGCTGCAGCAATTTAAGACATTAGATACTTCATAAAACTCTACCTCCCATGAAGATGTCTGATCACTGAACCAATCATCATCACAACATCAAGATTTTCTCCAAAGGAATTACTAGTTGATTCTTTGTTGCAAATATTGCATTTCTTTTTACAATCTAATCAGAACTAAAGGAAAGTTGAGAAGCAGCAGCAGTGGCTGAAGGACCTTTAAATTATTATGATTATTATTATTTGTTGGAATTTGTATGCCGCCCATTCCTGAAGGACTCCGGGCGGCTAAATGGACAATCCCTGACACTACACCCACCCCATGGTCCTCAGACCTATAGATTATTCACCCTGCTTGCACAAGGTGGCCATTCAATACATCTAAGCAGCATGGACACCCCATGCCTTGCAGTTCTATTAATTCTTTCTCTTAAATGTCATGTGGATGCAGGACATTCTGCAGAAATGCATAGACTTATTCTACCTCATGTTTCCCTCTAAAAGGAAATATAGATACATTTCCCCACCGCCACTAAACACACCTCAAAAACATGAATCTAACTTAATAGTTACACTAAACCAATCTCCAAATCTGAATCGTTCAATGACTTCATGGCTCAGAGAAAATTTGTAACCTGCTCTCTGAACCCTGCTCTTGCTTGGCCTCATCACTCCGTCCTGTCATCCATAGAAAATGGGACAGGAGGATAATCCGTTTTTTCCCCTTTCAACCTGAGTTTAACGGAATGGAGTGGTCTATATCCCAATTTAGATATAGGGATATGGGAGGATGTAGAGAGTAGAATCTTCCAAGTCCTACACATCCATCCTACGGTAACTATCAAAAATAAGAAAAAAATATGATCTAAGCCAGCACACGTCTGTGCAAAAAGCTTCTACAGTCACTTTTTGACACTGAATTTGGGAACAATTTCAGGGAAACGATACATGAGGTCTTGAGTTTTCACCCTCACTAAGGAAGGTGTGGAAGGGCCTTCTCCCTCTTTACTGACAGGGTATACTTACATACTTGGGCCTTGACATATTCCACATATTCAGCAGGGCTGAGGGCTGGGTGGCAACGGATGGACTGAGGGGTGGCTGTGGATGGCGGCCGCAGAAACGGGTGGTGGCAGATGCGGGTGGTATGAATTGTCAGCACATAGGAACAGGATTGGGGCTCATCAACACGGGCAATGTAGTCTCCCGAACCTTCCTCACACAAAAACTGGAATCAAGGTAAGGAAAAAAAAACCCAAATGATGCTATCTTATGAGAGTTCAACCCTTTGGGACACTGTGGACACCCGTCCTCTATTCTATATGACTTTCACAGGCAGCATTTCAGTAGGGGTTCAAGCATCAACATTTCCCATCCTTCTCCCGGAAACCCTTTAAACTGAGAATGCCCCGGAATCCATTTTGGATCCATTCTACCTTTAACGTTTGCATTTTCTTGGAGCTATGGCATGAAAGCTATCCTGAGACGGCTTTCATGAATTGGGGAAAAGGGAAGCAAAGTTGGATTGTCTCATTTTGAAAATAGCAAGCAAGGAACTGAAATCCCTCCAAAAGAGTAAAACTGAGATTCTGTGCTTGTTAGAATTTCAGCCCAGATCAACAACTATTCAATTCCTTTTTTTCCCCCCCTGAAATGCAGAACTACAAATGAAAGAAGGGTTCTAAGAAGAAAGTAAGCCAACCACAGGATAAAAATAAGTCTTTCAGTCAAGCAAACAATCAATCATCTATTTTGCCAACGGTGTGACTTCTTCTAGTGCTTTCCTTTGCGGGAAATGTGGAGGCAACGAATGAGCACAGTCTTATGCTATCACTTGGGCAACTGAAGTTTCTCAAGTCTGCCCTATAGATACTGATATACACCTACATAAGAGGGAATATTGCTCTGTCAATATCAATATAGCTTTCTTCTCCCATAGCTTTCTGCCCAATTCCGTACCCCGAGGTCCCTTTCTTCTTACCCTGACTTCGGCCTCCCTGGGCTTCCCATTCAGGTTACACTTGGATCCATTGACATAGGTCTGGCTGTGATACCGCTTCAACTTGTGTTGTTTTGATGCCTGCAGTTGGGATGAGAAACAAAACCAGAAAACTCTCAGGCCACATTTCTGGGTTCATAATTTAGAAGTTATTTGCTTCAAACTAATGGCATCCTCCCTTTCCCCTACATAGCTGTAAAATATAAATTTAGAGCCAGACTTATTTAGGGGAAAAAAAAAAAAAAAAGAGGATACAGCCCAAGAATTCTCGCAATTTATCTCTAGCAAAACACAAGAGTCTCAGCTTTGGAAGCCATATTTTACTTGGGAGCTTCCACGCTGCCACATATTAGTGCCTGAGAATTTGGGAGGGGGGATTTCATAGTGAGGTGGAAATTTAGACGTAACAACATTCTTCTTCTGAGTCAAGGACAAGTTATCCTGCACCTGGTAAGGCGTGGTTGGAGGAATGTCTCCAGTTGGGACGGCCGGTGATTGGACCGTGTGATGGACGGATGGGTGCAGGGGATGGGGTTTTGATTTTCAATTACGAAAGGAAAACCCGGAACCCTCAGATTCGGGTTTTCCCAGATGTGCCGATATGACAACTCTAATAAAATGGAACTTTGAGAAAATTCTTATCTTGGAGTCTGTTGCTTGGAACGCTGACACGGAGATTTTTCTTGTGGTCCCCTGGATATATGCAAGGGTAATTATCAATAAATTAAAGGTATGAAGGGTGGGGAGGGGAAGAACAGGATTACTGGGGATTCCTCATAATACAACAAGTTAGAAGGCATACTGAGGCAATCCTTGGAGTAACATATCAAGACCTGAAGAGATCCCAGCCCATTTTGTTGCAGATCGTTCAGTGAAGGAAACCTTTGGCCCCAAACTCTCTCTTTCATGAGGTAGTAGCCAATGAGAAGCCCAACAACCCTCCTAGCCAGCAGTCCCCCAGAAGAAAGAAAAATTAAACAAAGAACATATCTGGACTGCACAATCCATTCCCTACAAGAGGAGATTTCATTCCTTTAGTTTGTATTATATATTTCTTGGTTTCCTTCCAAAATCACTAAAGGCTTTTTACAAAATAAAAACATTACAATTTAATATCAAACTATAAAATGCACTTTACATTTCACCGATTTTTAATTTTTAATTAGCTATTTAGAATAAAAATACCATTTTAGATACCATAAAACAAATTGTGTACCATTTAAGTACATAGAGCATAAACAAGTTCATAAATTTATAGAACCAGTAAATTTCCACTGTTGGAAATAGTCACTTAGAATACTTGAATTTAACCCTTTGTTTCATTCAGAGACATACATAATAGAAATTCAGAGCATTTAATGGCTCCTAGGCATGCTATACTTCTCTATAGTAGATCAGTCTTTGGTACCAAGGCACTTAACATTGGCAGATAGGGAGAGAAAGGGACAACTAAGAAAAAGTGAAATAAAATGTTTCTAACTTAATTCTAACACTGATGTTGGGAGACAGGAGGCTTAATGTGTGTCTAAGCCAAGGGTCTTCAAACTTGACAGCTTTAAGACTTGTGGACTTCAACTCCCAGAATTTCTCCTTCAGTCATGTTAGCTCAGGAATTCTGGGAGTTAAAGTCCACAAATCTTAAAGCTGTCAAGTTTGAAGACCCCTGGTCTAAGCTCTAAGTATTAAACTCAGGAAGGAATATCTTATCAAGATCATGCGGGGGAGGGGGAGCTAAAGGTGTGAGAAACACCCACCTTTGCTGTTTCATTGTCCCAATCAAATGCAGACTGGTAATACCCAAGATAAAGAATATCCCCTTTGACTTCAGATTCTGGAAAATATAAGGGGAGTTACAGAGTCAGTAAGCAAACTGAAAGCTAGAATCTCAGAAGAGACTCCCCCACCCTATGTCCAATGATAGGCATGTTAGCCTGTAGCAACAAAACGAACAGTTTTATGGTACCTTAATTAACTAACTATCTGTGCATGCATCAAGTCTGAGATTCTTGATTAAGAAACATAACAAGAAATGAAAAGTTTCACTTCTGCAACCTGAGGCAAAAAAAGAAAGCATGCCAAACAGACTGTGCAATTCCACCACCTCCATCGAGCCTGTAAATTGGCAAAAATTCAAATTAGGCCTTATCAGTTGTACAGATGTTATTAGGCTGCACCCAGCATCTTCTCAAAAAGATCCTGATCAATTGTTGCTCCCCCCTCACCCTCGCCCCCACCCCCATTTCTAGAAGCCTAAAATCTACGATTACAGAATGCATGTTTCCAAACTTAGGCAAAAACATAGAGATCTCGCAACAGGTTTCGTTTTTCCTAAAAGCACGAGTTTTTACTAAGAATGGAAGCTTGTTGTACTATTCAGTGAGATTTTAAGATTCAGAAAGTATAAAGGTAAAGGTAAAGGTTCCCCTCGCACATATGTGCGAGTTGTTCCCGACTCTAGGGGGCAGTGCTCATCTCCGTTTCAAAGCCGAAGAGCCAGCATTGTCTGAAGTCGTCGCCGTGGTCATGTGGCCGGCATGACTAAACGCCAATGGCGCACGGAACGCTGTTACCTTCCCACCAAAGGTGGTCCCTATTTTTCTACTTGCATTTTTACATGCTTTCGAACTGCTAGGTTGGCAGAAGCTGGGACAAGTAATGGGAGCTTATTCAGTTATGCGGCGCTAGGGATTCGAACCGCCGAACTGCTGACCTTTCTGATCGACAAGCTCAGCGTCTTAGCCACTGAGCCATAGCGTGCCTCATTCAGAAAGTATGTGCTGGCACAATTGTTTGCATATATTTTCATTCAACAAACTGAGGGAGTCCTGGATTTTATCAAATATCTCTCTGATTAAGACTCTAAGAAACATCTTGCCTTGTGAAGAGTCCTTGCAACCACACACTAGATTTTAATAACGAAGCCTAATAGTTATGGATTTTAGATTTTTCAATCTGGACCACCACTCCCTAACACTTCAACCACAAATGCAATAAAGGAGAAGAGCAGTACCTTCTATGTGGTATTGCTGGATGTGTTTCCCATAGCAGAATTCATACGTCCACCAGTCTTTAGTCTAAGAGAAAAGGGAGAAAGTAAAGATCAAAATAACCAATTGAAATGAGAACCCCTAAAATCAGAATTCGCCTAAAAACAAAGGTCAGAAACCTGGCGCCTTCTTGATCATTTCACTTCAACTCCCATAACACTCAGCCTCCAGTCAAGTTTAAGAAAAATGGTCCTAAACTAGCAAGCATCACCAAATTCTGCAGTCTGAAAACTCTAGGCTATGTAAAAAAAAAAAAAGAGTGAAAATAATGCACTGAATCTAGCTGAAAATTTTTTAGATACTTGTAGAATTAAAAAGTCAAGCTCCACTTGGAATAGGAGAAATGAAGTTATGGCAGTGAGTTTGGCCTTAGGATGCAACTGGCATATTCAACCCTCAGCTGAATAATGGGTAAGGGTAGTGCTTAAAATAGGTAAATTCCAGCATCAGTTTGTTTAAATGGTATGATTTTGGGGGGCAAAAGTTCTCTAAGGGCTCTTTTTTTAAGGCACTATTGTAATAGATACAGGGAAATATCAAAAAGATCACTTCTGCCTATATCAAGCAAATCTCTTAGTTAGAAACAATTGTGGGGAAAAGATCTATCAATATGGCATAAATGAAGAAATAATTAGTTTCATATTAAGCTGTTTACTAAATAAGATGCAGGGGTCACATTTCCACAACATGCTTACCAAGGACAAATAGGCCGCATAAATTTCCATGTGTGATGTCAGTTACTGTTGAGTTTGGACATTGGAAAACAAATGTATGGTCCCTGCATAGATTCACTGGGTGACCTTTGGCAAGTAACTTTTCATTTGAGCAGTCAATTTCTCCATCAATTTTTTTGTTTTAAAAAAAAGGGACATCAAAGATTCATTCCCAAAGATTGGGGGGAGATTAAGAATTGTAAAAGCATTTCACATTAGTATAATGTGATCAAGAATAATGACAGCTTTTACTAAACTGACCTTGTTTTCTGTGTTATTAGATTATCACTAATCTCCAGGAGAGATATGAGAAAGCAGATCCTTTAACATTTACCCATCGGGTAAATGTTTTCCAAGTCTTTTGTTTGTACCTAAGTCTCCCAACGCCCCCTTAATTTCAAACCCATCCTGAAGTTACTTTAATAAGGCATGGAGCCGCTTCCATAGGTTTCAGCAGTTCTGAGATCCCAAGTCCAGTGTAACTCTGTGGATCCTCTTCTTTGTCTTGATGGATCTTCATTGCAGCAGCTGGTAGTCGGCACTCATACTTCTGCTTGTATTTGGAAGAGATGGTTACTACATCGGTGGCCTTACTCTAAAGAGAAATTAAAAAAAAAGAGGTGGATAGAGTTGAGAATTAGCTATCGATAGTAAGACGATATTCCAGATCCTGAAGATGAAACTCAAATACTTTGGCCACCTCATGAGAAGGAAGGACTCACTGGAGAAGAGCCTAATG
>JANHJO010005595.1:61605-72210 GCA_032468235.1 Pseudoxyrhopus heterurus | reverse complement strand
GGTTCATGGGACATCCCAGCAATGGATCCATCAAGCAAAAATGTGCCCTGCTTTTTCTTCCGCTTTTTCATCTTTGCAGTTCCCTCAGCCACAGCAGTTGCCACATATGAGAAGTAAACACAACTCTAACAGCATGTTCTCCTTGATTGGAAAGGATAATTGTTCCAGAATATAGAAACCATAGCAATGAAATAAAATTAATATTAACTGAGCTCCCACGTCAAACCAAATAAAAGCTTTCATTTAAGAACAGGTCTTGCCATGTCAAGAACTGATAGGTTTACATGTGTGTCTCAGAGAATGCATGTGTGTCTGGAATACAAGTAATTCAAGTAAGTTAGATTTCAAAATTGCTTGAGGTCCAGTAACACTTTGAGAATTATTTGATTGTGGAAATATAAAATGTTCCAATCTGCAATGAATGTCTATATTGATTCTTCTACTTTTGCAAAAATGTATTTCTTTTAAATGGAGTCTTTTTGTTTTGATATTTGCATGTGTTTTAAATACAGTTATGCATTTAAATAAATTAATAATTTTACAAAATTATAACTTTTTTATTTTGTGAAAAGGCATCAAACAGTACGAGAAGTATTCTAATGTAAAAGCTGCCACTCTTATTAGGGTATACAGAAATGTGTTAGCAGAACAATAAAATGGGTGAAGCTATACTACCTACCTTCCACCCTGCTAAATGAACCAAAGAGGGCTTTGATACAGCAATTGTTCTTAAAATTTGCTATATTACTATTGACTTTTTTTTTGCTATATTACTGAGCTCCTACTTATGTAAAGCAACAGAACAGAAAAGAAATTATTAGAAAAATACATTTGAATTTTTTAAAATGTTATTCTATCTATTTTGTCTATCTCTAGACTGTATAATTCCCTCTGCCAACAAGAGAGCAGTGTGATGTGATGCTCTGAGTAATAGCATCTAATAAATAAAAAAATAAGTAAGATCCAGTACACCCCAATTTTACTGCTGAATGCTTACTCAGTTCTTTTTTTTTTTTTTGCCAAACTGTCAGATGCCTTTTGAAGAATCGGAATCAGTTGTAATATATAGTAATGAATTGGCAGTCCATAAGCTTCAATGAACAGGAGTCAAGTAAGCTTTTTAATGGCCATGGGAAAAATGGTAGTATAACTGATCAGTTCTGCATTCTTCTTTAGCTAGAATTTCAGCTCTGAGTAAGTCAAATGCATAAAGAAAAAAAATAAGGAGGCAAGCAATTAGTAAAAGACTATCGACATTCATTAGGTTACATAAAGAAAGAAATATGATTCATTCAGTTAGTAAACCCTGTTTTCCCTGCGCAACTCGAGAACAATAAATACACTTGAGTATTTCTCCTGCTTAGAGCCACATAAGACATTATTTTAATTGAATTGAGTAACCACACCCAGATTTTTGAAAATGAACTGATCCAGATATATATATATTGTTAACCACATTATTTAATGTAGTATCTGATCCTAGTGACCAGCATCTCTGATTTTGATAAGAATTAGGTAGAAGTTGACTATACAAACTTTTTCCTGTAGCTACTCATCAGAATAAACACAGCTGAACTGAAGATAAACAGCATATATTCAATTGTTATGCTAAACCAGGGGTGTCAAACTCAGGTTGTCATGGCAGCATCACATGATGTATAAGGACTTTTTCTCCTTTGCTAAACCAGGCATGGGACTGGCCAGCATGTGATGCATTCAGCTCATGGATCGGGAGTTTGACAGCCCTGTGCTAAAGCATATGGATCCCATCATGAAGACTTGGTTCATATATAAAAGCTCCAGCATAAATCAAGTTATGAAATTAGTGTCTGTCTTTACACATTTCCTTACACCATATTGTGGTTTAGTTGTAACTGCAAGATCTTGTGCCTTTCAACATTGCATTACAAACTTTGGGATACAGCTTTGGGACACATGTAAAAAAAGGCTCATAGCTTCCATTCAGTTCTGAAATCCTGTTTTCATTAGCTTGTCTTTGCTTGTCATTCCCGGGAAGTCCCATTGATGGGGTATAGTTTAGATTGGAACAATATACAATCCAGATATCTAAATGCAATGGCCTAAATTGAGCCCTTTTTCAATAAACCCCAATGACATCAAGAACTTCATGATATCATTGGACAAATGATGCAAATTATGTCATTTGCATCATTTGCATAATAACGTGATAACATGCAGAACATCACTCGTATCCTTTGTCCACTGCTAATGCTTAACTTTGTTAGATTCATATTCCAAAGATGTGTTTCCATTGCATATATGTTCAGGTGCACAAATCAACATTGATCTTCATGGTAGACCACATAAGAGACTCTGCTGTTTGTATTAATTTGACCTTTGGCCATAATCTAATAACTCAAATTCTTTGACTACATACTGTAGCTGTTTTTAAGGCAGTAAAATTGTGCCCACCATAAATATTTTAAATTGTAAAAAAATAACTGGAGATGTGGTTCAATTTTCCTTGTTGGTGACCAGATCAACAGACTAATATATTTCAAATAGTAATAGAACAGGCATTTGTACTGGAAACACAATTCCTGAGGGCAAGTGCTATATCTATGGAATGATAGAGGAAAATCACATTATGTAACTTTGTCAAACACTGCCTCACATATTAGTACAAAATTCCAAGTGCAGAAAAAGCAATATTGAGAGTAAAGGATCATGACCACTCGTGTGTGTGTCTGTGTCTGTGTTTCTAACCGCATTTCTAATTTTAAAAATCTATTTTACCTTGTTCTGCATTTTTGTTACTTTTTTTCTTCTTGAATAAAAATATGCACAAAGAAGAACTTTAAAATTTACTTCTTGCTCTAAATAGTTTTATGTGCTGAATACTACCATACTACAACTTTTCAATGGGCAAAAGTGCTTTCAAATCCTGATTAAACTCACTTAATACATGAGACTTTCTATTTCGGGCAGGTAGGACAATGGAGAATTGAGAGGGGCAGTAGAAGAGGAGAAGTGTGTGGCACTTTACACATTTCGAGAGAAGGCATTCATCACATGATCAACATGATGATCAATCACATTACCACTCTTCTTGTCAAGGTCTCTGCAGGATTTTGCTGTCTCTGCTTCACTGATGTGCCTCAGAGGATGCCAGTGTCTGCAGTTAATCTCCAGCCTGATATTTGATATTGATATTCACATGAATCTTGGAACAGGAGTAGAGTATCTCGTCAAGAGCAGAAGTAATAACAACATCCTGCTCTTCCAGCAATATGCTCCAAGCCAAATATCAATCATACCCATGTCTTCCTCCCACACTCATGTTGTGCGGTAATGCAGTGTAACAGTACTGAGTAGGAAAGGAAAATGAATAAAATTATGAGAGCCATACTTTGGCTGCTGAATATCTAAATACCAATTTTTCCAAGAATTTATCCAATCCTCTTTTAAAGCCATCCAATTTAATGAGCATAATTACTATATGTCTTGTAGTAATGAATTCCTTGCTAATCTTAGCCATAAAGGGAAGAGTTGGGACATCTATCATCAATATTCATAGCCAAATCCTATAGCAAACAGGATTCCGTGCACCCCAAACTCACCATTGCAAAAAAAAAAATAGTTTTTCATTGACAGGAGGGGGAGAGGGATTCTCTTTTTTTCCCTAAGGACAGTTTTTCTTGAAGCAAATGAAGTCACTGAGAAAAAGATGGCTGAACACCCTGCAACAACTGAGTAAAAATGGAACATTTCCCGCACACCAGGCCTATCTTCAGGAAAGGCCCTAATCCCAAGGGGGAAGAGACTTTAGCTGAACAATCAGAAAACTGGCGTGCTTTGTGATGTTTATGCTGCTGCTTGTTAATGGATCCCCCTAAAGAAAGCAAAGGGGCTCTTACACAATTGAGTAGGCTATCATGGGAGTCTTCTGAGTGTGCCTTTTTTATTTGCTGCAGTCAGGTTAATGAGCTCACCAGCCCACTTGATGTTGAGGACTTTGGAACAAAGCAATCTCTCATTAAATGCTGCTTGGCACCACTCTCTTGAAGCAGAGGGACATTTGGATTATTGAATGCCTTTGTATTCTTCCTTCCTACCAGGCTATGGAGTCCAGCAGTGGCATCAAGCCCACACACTTCCTGGCAGGCATCCAGTCCTCCGCCTTCAAGCTGTATGGGCATTTGCCAATCTCAACTGCACTGGTAGGCAAACAAGCATGGCACACGACTGCTTTGGCTGATGGCCAAGTTTGTGCAGAACAATTGCCCTTGCTTTTCCTGTACAGGGAGATACATTCCTTGCCTATTCTGCTCCATTCAGCTGATTTACATGTCAAAGTTTTGTTATGATACAAAGGAATGTGCATTTATCTACATTTTCTTTCTTCTTTTACACCTTTTATTAATCTCAGCTGTGCAGGTCATGAATTCATCAGTGGCTTTATTTAAATATCCTCTGCCTGTCAGTTTCTTCAGGGAAATGACCCTAGAGTGTTATCAGTTAGCTAGCAGGTGGGTCTGGTTATTCAGAATCTCATTGGCAATGGTACATCCTGGGTGAGATGCAATCCATGCATGATCCAGCCCTCCCTGACATTACTCAGGAGATTTCCAATGGTTCAACTATCAAGGCAGTTCTTGCTGTATTCTACCCAGCATTGTTCTGCAGAAAGAAGAAAGGAAAACTCTTGAGTTTTAGAGGAAAAAAAATCAGCTTTAACCTTGGTACTAATAAAATGAAATAAAGTAGGTGCTTTATACATGCTTGGTTTTTTTTTAATTAATGGCTCATCAATCACAGGAAAAAATGTAACATAAATAAAGAAGGAAGCCTCATATTTGCAGCTAGATATGGAGTATGGTTTGGTTAATCAGTCTACTCTCACTAAGAACATGACTATCATTTGGACTTTATTTATTCCTCAATAATGCATATTATTCTTTAGAATTGATCCACAACTTTAACCTAAAGTTGAAGAGTTGGGCAAACTCTTATCATTTTTTCAAGGCCTGCTTTGAATAGGTCTTGTACCAGAGATAGGATATCTCTTCATCTTTTGCTGCCAGAATAGGCTGCACTAGGAGAAATGAACCAAATAGTTTATAAAAGGAACCAAAAAGTATAAAATAAAAAAGGTGACTTCTGATTTTTTTTGGTACATAGATAAAAAAAAATACATGAAACTTTGACTCTAAAATTAACAATAGTCCGCATTATTTCTTTAATCCCATATAGTTTTAATCATCACATCCCAGAATCACAATTTCATTTTTTTCAGATTCTCACAAACATTCCAAAAGTGGGTTTCCAGGTAGAAATAAAATTGATCAAAATCTTTTCTTTAATCAAAGCTGTCAATTTTGTCATCCCTGCCAATTCCATCAGCTTAACCATAGTTTGCATCTATTCTTCCATTGTAGGTATTTATAAGTCTTTCCACTTTTGTTCATATATAGGAATTTTGCCACTGTTACTACATATAAAAATAAAATTCCGTAAGATCTTTTCATCCATTTGTCCATTAATTCCAAAAGGAAAGTCTCTGGTTTCAAGTATATATTTACTTTTAAAATCTTCTGAATCAGAATACAACATTTTCTTCTTTTCCACCAAATATGAAAGAATGTACCTTCAGTTTGGTTACATTTTCAACAAATATTTGAAATCCCATTATATATTTTGACAATTTATCTGGTGTTCAAACCAGGGATACATCATTTTATAAATGTTACCTTTAAGATTAGAGGTCAGTGTAAATTATAGTCATTGGCAATGGTCCTGGGTGAGATGCAATCCATGCATGATCCTCCCACATATTCTCCCATTGATCTAACTGTATATTGTATCCAATGTTTTTGTCCATTTTATAATACCATCTTTAACTTCTTCATGTTCTGTTTCCAAAACTGTTTCTGAACTGTTCCCAAATTAACAGTTTATGCATCTTAGTAATATTACGGTCAACATTTGTATACAATTCCATATCAGATTCAGCCTTACCATTTTCAAAGTTCTTCTTATCAATTTTTTCCATTAACTGAACATAAGAAAACCAGTGACAAATGTAAATTTCCAATTCCAAATCTTCTCTTGTTTTTAACCTAAATTCTCCTTCAGAAACAATCAAACATTAGCATAAGTTAACCTTTTTGGTTAACTATCACTTCTCTTCTGAAGAAAGCTTCTTGGAGTGATGTTAAACATGATCAATAGAACTGAAGTTGTTATTTTGGCAGTGTTGAATATCGCAATGTCTTTTGCTGTCTTTGAATGAAAGTACAATACAACCTTTTTACCTGTTTCTATTGTATCTACCATCTTGCTTATGTACTAATTTTAATTTTTAGCTAGTAACAGGTTACTGAATATTAAATAATAACAGCAACAAAAGCCTTGATCTACTATATGATACAAGTAAAGGGGCAAGGGTTTAATAAGTTGTCTTCAACTTGAAGCTCTCCAAATTTATTGGAATGCAATTGTTGCTGACATAGGCAGCATACTATAAGCCTATATTAGACAAGATAATTATAAGCTACTAAGAACACAAACTAATTTAGGTGCTACAGCACTAGTGTGGTATATTTGCATTTAAAAAGGCACAGCTTGGTCAACTTTAAAAGAATAAGTGAAAAATAGCTCCTCATAAAGTATATTATAATGATTTGGCTTTAAAATTAGAAAAAGACAAATGACAGATGTGTGTCCTAATTGGGGGGAAAAACCCAAATACCCAATAGCAATGACTTTGCATTTTCACAAATTGGTGAAATTTATCACTACTAAAACTAGAAGTATCTGACTAAAGATGCAGCAGTTTGTTAATTAAATAAGTATATATATTCCATTGTAGTTACCATATTATACAAATGATGTGAATCATAAGATTTTACATTGTTAAATATGAAATGCATATTAGAAATATACAAAAAAAACCTTTTCAGATATGATATTTATTAAACAGTTCTTCATTTTCCACTAGTGAAAACCTGAGTTATTTTCATGGCAGCTAACTTCATATCATGTTAGAAATCTATCTTTGGTCAATTCTAACTGCTCAGCAAAACTATTCCTTTTATGAAATTTAGGCATTTTGAAGGTGCCTTTGCAATGATGATCATCTATAAATACTTCCGTTTTATATACTCTTCCAATACAAACCACCTGCTTAGAAGTATTATTTGGTTTCATGGGATTATTCCTAGATAAGTATATAAGACAGACATGAAATTTTGTGAAGAATGCAAAATGAAATTAAGTCATATCATATCTGAAATATTTTGTGGAGTTGATGAGATAGAGACAGAACAGAATACCACGGACAGCAAGAAAGTAAAATGTAAGACTAAGAACAGTGGTGACGCTAGCACCACTAAAAGATAGGTATCAGTGTGGCTGCCATCTTGAATTTTTTAACCACACTCTGCAGATACCTCTGGCTGAGTGAGTGTTTGTAAGGAGATTGATTAGAAATAATATGAAGTGCTTGTGTATAAGCTGATTGCAAAAGAAAAACTAATGAACTTTCAGATTATTTGGAGCTCTTTTAATTTATTAATGCATTACTTCAATTTGTAAAGTAACTAAAACTGTTTCAGACATCTCTTTGAATCTTACTTTTTTCCTCTGTTATTACTTAGTTTTCAAAAAAAGATTATGTCACAGTATTTCTAAATACAGAGTATTTAAAATACAAGTTCATTTGTATACAGCATTATTTTTGTGTTTGACATCTTCCATTTATCAATTTATCATGTGACTATACCATTCTTAAAGTCTTAGAACTATACCCAGTTTTGTAACTTTATGCACAGGCTGTTGATCGGTAACAATTAAAAAAAAATCCTTGAAGTAGTTAATTTGTTTTCTAATTTCCTCTGTGATTATTCTACCACAATCCAAAAAGTTTGCTTAGTCCCACCTTTCTTTTTTTTTTTACCATTTAACTTTTGTTTTAATGTTTCTCCACAAACAGTGAAAAATACTAAGTATAGACAAGGAATCATCATAATGTTGGAGCCAACATTATAAATATGGAATTATAAATTTAAAACATTTTCTGGTTTAAAAAATAAATCTGGTAGTAAATGCAGTCCAACAGGAAATAAAGAGGGGAAGTCACTGGCCACTAATAGGGCCAGTCTCTGTGGTCCTGATGATGCTCTCCCTTGTCCATCTTCCCTGGTCCTCCCCGCCTGTTGCCTCAGCTTCCTAGTTGCTCCATAAGAGGTTCAAGCAGGCCCCCGGGGCCTCATCGCCAGCCCCTTCTGAGGCCCCTCAGTCCATGCCACAGCGTCCTCAGAACCCACCTCGGTCTCCACCAGGGCTGCCCTCCAGGGCTGCCCTCCAGGGCCACCGCGGCCCATCAGCCCTCCTTGGCTTCCTCTCATGCTGCTGGGGCCGCCCCTGCCGTGATCGCCACCATTTCTGTGGGATCCTTTCTTCGTACATCCATAAGCTTTGTATATCTTTTGTAACTTAAAGACTAAAACATTATTTGTTTAAAAGCTAACCAAATTTGTCTATAAGTTCTAAAGTGAAATAGATTTGCTTAGGCCCCCCATATTTATAAAGCTGGTATTTATTGTTTAGAATCATGATTGAAGATGCTGATTTACAAAGATGGATTGCAGGATCCTCTGGTCCCAGTGACTGACCCAGATTGGATCCTGCAACATTATCCTAGGACAGGTATGTTTGCCTTCATTGAGGAAAGATGGATTCCTTGTAGAGCCTGTTCTTGGTTCTTCCTTTTTTTCATGCTGTTCAGCCAATTGTGCTTTATATTGTCTCCCCCAAAGTTAAATGCTATTATCTCTTATACTTTTATTTCAGGGGAAGAAAATCTCTGTTCAGAATCTGCATTTGAGGTTGTGTTCAATATGTGTGCTTTCTGCTTACTGTTGTTTGATGTTGTTTCAGAGGGAAACTGACCTAGCTTTTAAGATATCTTCTCATGCTCACAAATGCTTCTCATAGCCCCTTCATCAATCCATTTTCAGGTAAACAG
The DNA here is from genome assembly GCA_032468235.1 of Pseudoxyrhopus heterurus. NCBI lineage: Eukaryota > Metazoa > Chordata > Lepidosauria > Squamata > Pseudoxyrhopus > Pseudoxyrhopus heterurus. The sequence goes on along the minus strand of JANHJO010005595.1, from coordinate 63,221 downwards.
AACAAGATGTATACCCCCAATATCCAAAAGAAATTACCACCTATTATATAATGGAGATATATACATCCACAAGCTTTGTATATCTTATGTAACTTAAAGACTAAAACATTATTTGTTTAAAAGCTAACCAATCACCTATCCTAGTTTCCCCTTTGTCCATACATAATAATCATTTTTTTAACATAGTAAATTGTAGTACAACAGCAGAATTGGAAGTGAAATAAACAACTCCTTGAAATATGTCACTCCTGAAAATTCCCAAAACAAAAAACTTAAAGGCTGAAACAAACTCTGAGAATAAAAGCTCTAAAGATGGCTGACTCCTCCCTCTTGTCTACATTAGCCATGCTTTCCTTCTGCACAGATCATGTCAAAAGTATAGGTGTGCTCATGTATATGTGTCACAAAAGGCTGGCTCAATATTTTCAATTTATGGTGTGAACTCAATATTTCTATTAAAGACAAACTTGTTTCCTCTTTATGCCTTTGATTATGTAGCTGTCATCTGAAAAAAAAATATCAAAGGCCTTTTACAAAATTCCATGGTATTTTTCTAATCATTCAGCAACAACAAAAATTCTTTTTCATAATTATTCAGCAGCTTAGAGTGCTATGGAGTATGTTTGATTTGCTTTGGTTTTATGTTTTGGTTTGTGTTTTTGCATGTTATTCTGGTTCTCTTGTTGAAGGGAGAGAATTTACATGAAAATAATGCTTCGCCCGATTTTGGCCATCTTGAGAATTTTAAAATTTAACTTTGGTAAGTGCATTAAAATTATGTACATATGAACGTATATGCTTTAGTGTACGGTATGTATATACACAGATACAAGGAGGTATCTGTGCATATATTGTGAAACTAATAGTTTATGTGAAGTCATCTTGTTTCTCTGGTTTTCTTTTATATGTTGTCATTGAAATCTTAGTACATTTCCCTTGTACATAAGTGGAAAAATAATAAATGTCATAATATGCCATGTAGTCATAGTGTCTAGGTTGTAGCAATAAGGTGGAAGCACTGACACATAAAACCTCACAGCGGTATCTACTATCAGAAGATAGATTTTATTAGGCTATTTTTAGCAAACAGCTCTTTGGCTAAAGCAGTATTTATCAACTTTGGCAACTTTAAGATGTGTGAACTTCAGCTCTTAGAATTACCCAGCCAGAAAGGCTGGCTGGGGATTTCTGGGAATTGAAGTCCACACATCTTAAAGTTACCATGGTTGAAAAAAAAAACTGGACTAAAAAGATGCTGCCTTCCTGGTAGAGAGGCAGGAATACAAGCTATGCCTAGCAATGTAGCCTTGAGCAAAGAGAAGGTGTGAACATGGACATTTTTTTTTCCACACTACTAATCAATATTGCACTAATGATTCTCACATGACCTTTAACCCAAGAAGAATACCAATAGTACAATGCTGGAATGGGCCGTCTGCAAGGACTGGCTAATGTAAGCTACCAATTCTATGATCGATCAAGATTCATCTTTGTGAAGAAAGCTTGCAACCACAAAAAAGAGTAAGCAATTTTGGAATGGTTGGGACGAAGGTAATATTTACTTGACTTCTGCTTTCAAATGAACACGGTGCTTAGTGACATTAAAAAAAGCATAT
>JANHJO010005595.1:13666-27490 GCA_032468235.1 Pseudoxyrhopus heterurus | reverse complement strand
GAAAGAAAGAAAGAAAGAAAGAAAGAAAGAAAGAAAGAAAGAAAGAAAGAAAGAAAGAAAGAAAGAAAGAAAGATTTTCCTTTAAAAACAACCCGGCGCCGATCTGATATTCCTTATAGGAAGGAAGAGATTTGATCTAGCAGTCTCAGATTAAATGTACCACTGTGTATTTTTAACCTCCAAACAAGACTCAAACGTTAGCAAAAGCTACGGGATTCCTTAGACAAAAGGCAAAAGAGGATATTACTGATACCGCCTGCGATTGCGGTTGGGTCACAGATTCTAAAGATGTTGCACAAAAAGTGACACTCCAGCTGGATAGAAATAATGACTATCCGTTAAATTATCCCTCTGCACGCATAAAGTTTTCAAAATCATGGCGGAAATTAGTGTTTTGCTCGCCATTTAAAAAGCATTTGTTGTATAATTCAAAACAGTATTTGAAGGGCTTCAAATTGAATAATGCAGTAATAGTTTTCTTTTAAGTATCAAGCTTTTCCTCCAATATACCATGTCACATCTATTTCTCTTTATATTCATGTTGAAATGGTGACTATCAAATGTGAAATAGAAACATTACGATTCAACTATAACTCCATTATTTTGTGTACACACATCATTACATACTCCTTACTTCTTTCTGAAAACTACTTTGTGATTTACAGTCTGTTTTGCATAACAACACATATATTCTGCCTTTCTTATAATGTTCGCATATTTTCTAAAATGTGTGTGTGTGTGTGTGTGTGTGTCTATGAGAACTTTCCAAGATAAATATAGAATTTAATGTGAAATTACTTCTACATTTTTACAACCCATTAAACCGAATAATCAAAATGGTGAAAAGGACAGCAGTTCTCTTCCCTCGACTATCTTGGGAATCAAAACCATGGACAGCGAACGGATATTAAACTTGGATTATCTCTCTAGAATAATAATATCACTATTATTGTTGCAGATTCTGTCATTCCACACCACAGGAGAATCCATAGACACTTGGTGGGGGCTGCCTGTTTTGAAAGTGAATTTTACAAGGACAGGCACAAATAGTCCATATAGAGCTATCATATGTCAAAGCATGCATACCCTTTGCAATTTCCCCCTATAAACTAGCGTAGTATGCTAGGTTTACAGGACATTAGCAGTTATAATACCACACACATTTTGTCACCTGTCAAAGAGAAATGTGAGCATGTGTGCGTGTGTGCGTGTTCAGAAAGACAAAAGAAAAGCTACAGTTCAGTTCTTCCATTAGCTGAGTGACACCAGTATAAATTAAATAGATGCTATCAGTGTCCCACTTCCCAAATGGAAAAAATGAAATGCCAGGCTGACAGACAAAGATAATACACAGCCGATCTCAGTAAGGCATGCAGGCCAGGCATATCACTCGCCCCTCTATACTGGCAATCTATTCTTCTCTTGACAAGGGACGCCAGGATCTAGGCTTCCCTAGTGGTTGGAGCTGAATTATGACACTATTGTTTAGTTCGAAGAGACCAAGCTGATGAGTCATCTGTTTCAGAGCCAAGCAAAGCAACATCCTGACTAAAGCAACATTTGTCCCTTTGGATATTTTTTTTTCCTATTGCACTTTGAATCTTGGTTCTCCCTTCCTGAAAACCTTGATGTCATTACCAAGCTTTTTTGAATCCATCAGCAACACATCTCAAACTTAATTCTCCTGCCTGTTCCCAGCTACGTCTTACAGGTATTAGAAGGATATAAGGGCCTCTTTTTATGGAGGCAGCAAAGACCTGCCATTCTGATCTCTTCACAGCAGAGAACAGGGGAATTTGCTCCAGTTGGCACTTCCAAAAGCATGCACAGAAGGCTAAGAGATGCAGGAACTCTATCAGAGAGACTTTGCTTCTTGTTTGCTTGATGGTTCTTTCTGACTTTTCTGGACTAATTCAGCCAAAGACACTGCTGATACCGCAGATGTTGCCTGAAACCTTGTTGGTACTAAAGTACATCACCCTTCTTTTGTGGACAATTGCAGACAACGATTGCCTTACCTTAAGGCTTGTGGCTGTCATACTGACACCAACTCATACCAGAAGCATTTGATACCTGGAGACTTCAGTATTTTGTGCTGTTTTATCTTACAGTTCATCACATCTGGTACAGATGTGAAGATAAGGTCTTCAGTCATACCTTGCCTCGGGACTACAGTGTCGAGTGATTGTGCTTCCTACTCATCAGAGCAAATGCAATGACATTACCTCTACATTCTGTCTCCCTTGTTGCCTGTTTGCCCCACCAGTTTGGAAAGATGCAACCCTTGGAGAAAGAAGGCTAGTGATTCTTTCACAGTAATGCAGCATCTACAGCAGTTGTATTAATTGCTGTACAAACTCTTCTGTCTCTCTGCTGCCCTCCATTGTGATGAGAAAGGACTCTGAATTTTATATAATGCAAGCTTAGCTGTGAATCTGTGATCAACCCTGCCTCCTCTTCCACCTCCCTGCCTTCTTTTCTCCCCCCACCCTTCCGCACCAGGAGTATTTAAAGCAAATCTGTTCTCATTTCATGGAAGGGGTGGGGGCAAGATGCTGGAGCAGCAGCCGCCTTCTGTTGCTGGTAAATGAGGCCACTCGATGGCAAGGGGAGGGGATATTGTGCTGGGCTTGCAGAAAGCCTTCTCCAGGTAGAGGCCAGATGAAGAAACCCAGCCTCTTGGCTGGGCAAGATATGGCCACCAGTATCAGTCTCACTGATGAGATAGGTCAAATCTAGGCTGATAATGCTGGACTTTGGGGGAAATCAATCATCAGAACCTTGAAAAATCTGAAATCCCTGATGAGGCATATTTTACATGGAGGCTTTTTCATGGCTTTGAGGCACCATAGTCCTCCATGGAAGGGAGCAGATCTTCTGCTTGAACTGGGGCTTAGACCTGCTTCCGGGCGGGTGAGAGCAGCTTTCAAGGACACCGGGAGGCGAGCAGGACTTTGGAGCAAACATCTGCCTGCCCGATGACGTCAGCAGCCCCGTATAATCCTCTTGTACTGGAGGCAGATGCCTTATTTGTTTGGCTGGAGAGCCATTAATCCTAATGCTGAAGCAGCGAACGAGGGCGAACACACAGCAAGTCGGACAGCTCCGGACCTTTTCTCCTTTCTCCCACAGCCCAACCTCCGACCCAGGAGGAAGATCGACCGCTACCTCCAAAATTCAGAGAGATGGTTGACTTGCTGAAGGTCTGGAGGTGATCCTGGATTTTCCTCCCCCTTTCCTTGGGGTAGGGGGTGCTTGTATCTGGGAGAGTGAAAGGAGTGGGGGTGGGGGCTTCATATTCTCCTTTGCCTGCTTGCTTGCCTTTGAATGCATAGCTTTTGTTTTCAATGGTCTTTTGCAATAGCCTCTGCACCTCTCTGAGAAGCTAAGAGGCTGCTTCAGTTTGGGCTCAGAAAGAACCCAACAAGCTTCGTGGGGCTGTGATGTAACTCCTGGGCCAGTTTTGGATTCTAATCCATGTGGAAACAGCTTTTGAGACAAATGGCCCAGAAGGGCACCCTTGATAAAAGAAAAGTGCAGCTTCTTCTTCTCAAGTGGGACAGCCAGGGAAACTAAGCTTCCCCCACCTTTTCTGTTAGGTTTTCCTCTCCAGTTTATTTCAATCCTCTTCTCTCTTCCCTCCTACACTCCCACCCCTCTTCGTTCCAGTTCTGTTGCCTTTGTCACCTGCAGCCATTGAGCACTTTCATGCTGGTCCAGGCAGCAGGCTCCTTTTCTCTCACAATCTCTTTTGCTTTTCTTTCTTAGGAGACCGAAGTATCATCCAGAAGGCCTGGGTGTATGATTTGCCCTCTACTTCCTCTGGATAGCTCAAGCTCTGGTGATGCTGCTATTGCTGGGGTCTTTGGACAGCTGGGTTCTTCGACCATTTGTTGTTGTGGATTGGAAGAGAGTGCCAGTGCAGTGGAGGAGCAGAAGCCAGACACCACTATCCAGCGGCTGCAGGAGTCAAGTCATTGATAACCAGACTCCAGTCCTGGTAAAACAGTCCTCCTGCCACAGGATCCACTCAGGATTTGATTCTGATTTAATTACTGCCAAGTTTAACGTGTGGTGGTGTTTCTGTTCTTACCCCGTTCTTCCATTTCCTTCTCCTCCTCCCCCCACCTCCTCCTCCTCCTCCTCCCACAAAGACACTGTCACCAAACTAAATGGGCTGTTTGAACCTCTTGGGAATGGGCAGCTGCTATTGCATTAATGTTTTTCGCTTTACCAAGCAAGTCAACATGCATTCTGCCTCTTTCATTTGTGCAGACTTTCCAGTCTGAGAAATATAAGCATGTGAATATCGCAGACTCTTCCTTTATGCAGAAGAGTTGGAGTTGCTTAAATGTCTTTCCCTGCAGTATCCAAATGGCTAAGGACAGCTCTGAAGAGGAGGGGGGGTAGAGCAGGTCAGCAAAACAAATCCAGACTCTTCAAGAGCAATCAGGGCAAAGCCTTATCATTCTGTAGTCTTAAGGAATGAGAGAGGGGAGGAAAGAGAGAGAGAGAGAGCACCACATTAGAGCAGCTTAAGGAAGCAGCTTTAAATAGGCTCCTGCCCAGTGGATTTGACAGATGGGCTAGCAAGCAGTCTCAGCTTCAAATTGGGCCTGGGAGATAAAGGGCAGGGGGTGGATTTTCTTTTTAAAAGGTTGCTTGCTATTTTGGTTTGTGGAAGGAGCAAGTGAGCAAGAGAGAACAGTACAGTCTCCGGCTCTCCGTGTTCACAGCGGACCTTGATTTAATGTCATACAATTAAGGCACGCGGTGAATGCCAAGAGCGAGGCTTGAAGACATCCTGAACAGCTGGTTGAATAATCTGCCAAAGAAGAAGATTTGAACCAAATGTGCAGCTTTCTATAAATGTCCAAAACAATGTAATTCCAACAGCTGACCATACATGCAGTCATGAAGTGATACCAGATGCTGATGTTCATCTAACCTAGTAGCCTTATCAATAAAGGCCACACAGGACATCGTACAAGAACAGGTAGGTTTCATTTGATATTTACAGAGTTTGTTATCTAAACTGTGTAAAGACAATGGAAGGGAAATAAATACATTAAATAACATGGTGGCATCCTTATGTTTATTGTTTATACATTCGTCTCCTGCAATCTAGCCCAAGCAACTGGCCCAGAAATAGAAAAAATATTGTGTCAATTATATATTGTTTTCTTAACAATCCATACTAGGAATTGCATAAGTTGAAGTTAAAATATTGTGATCGCATTAATAAAACTAGCATAAAATATGTAGGGTGTTGATAGCAGTGCAAGTAGAGGTGGGAAGGCTGGGAGAGTTCTTAAATTATCCTTCATTATACAAGGATGTCTTTGTTAGCCTAGGCCTAAAATTGCACAAGAACAAAGGGGAGAGAGCAGAAACCATCTCTGACTGGAATCAGCCAAAGCACTGGGTGCTGTCCACGGTGCTGAAGTCAATGTTCCCAGTGAGGCCTCCTAGAGAAAATATTATGAAATCAAGTTGCAGTATATTTATATACAGCTGGATGTAGAAAATATTTTCATAACTGTAGCATTTTTAAAGAAAAGCATGGGCTGCGAATCATGATCTATTAATGGTGTACATTTTTATCGGTGTGTGAGAGACATGGGTGTATTATTCCTAATACTGCTATATCTTGAATATTTTCAAGCATTATATTTTTCTAGAAAAATATAATTGTTGAATGCACACTATGAAAAATGTGTGACCAGTGAAAGGTTTAAAAGAACGTATGTAAACATCATATCATAAAATTACTTAAATACACATAATCAGGGAAGGATGTTTCATAAAATAAAATGTACTTATAAACCTAGTTATGAACAGACCTATGGGTGTTAGCAATCATGCCCACCTAAGTGTTAGTAAATATAAACATAACTGATGTGGTATAATCCTTGAAAAGTGGCTGATCTTTATTATGTGGCCTATTACCTATCATTTAATCTGTGAAGCTAAATGTTTTTAATAAACAGATTTTTCACTACTCAGCAAAGCGATACAGATGGTGGCTTACTTACTATTTACCATCTTATTAGAAACCTATCCATATATGATTATATATGGATAGTTTCTAACAAGATGGTAAACAATTACCTTGTTCTGTTTTTCTGTTGAGATTGGGACAGGTACTTCTGGATCAAAGCTGCCGCTTTCAACCTTGTCATAAAGTTGGGCCTAAGTGATACACATTGCAACAAATAACGATGCAACTCTCATTTGGTAATGGCAAGCCAGATACCCTAGGAATTGCTTTTCTTTAATCTGGATTTAAATGCAGGTAAACAGATTATCATCTGGGTACCTGAACTGAAACACGATTGGATACTAATTGAGTGAGGGCAACCCAGGGTTGCTTGATGTAGAACAAGACGAAAATGCCACAGAAGAAAAATCCACTTCAACCAGACATCTTTTGCATTCCCGTGAAACTCTTTACAGCTAACTGTGCTGTATACTATGCTGTAGCCAAGCAGTTAATTCTCTACTCATTTTCTCGAGAGAAAGCCCAAATAGCATTAAAGACCCTTATGCCCTAGTCTTTTAAAGATTTGTGATAGGCTTCTGCTTTTAAAGTGTTAAATTTCCACCTCTCACACTAAGCCCAGAGACATCAATGTGGTTTAAATTCCTAGCATCATCCATAGTTCATTTACTCCAAGGCAAACCAGTCTTAAATAAAATGTAGTTGGAGTTCAGAGGCCTATGGATCATAGTGACAACTATGCCTTTACCACTAATAAAAAAAATGTTGTTTTTCAACAGCTGAGTAATTTGAATTAGTACTTCCACCTTGCTTTATTCAGACATTGAAGTTTTATCATACATATGCAGGACCATTTTTTATTTGTCTTCCAGTGATTTCTCCTAAAATATACAAAGCTTTCCTAATCTACAATAACCTGGCAGAGGAAAATAAAATTAACTGCACTTTTTAAATCTTTCCATCATATTGGATGTTTCTTTCAAGGTTTCACTGGATTTCAGCTCCTTGAACTACAGATTTTAATATGTATTCTTCCCCTTCTGCTCTCCATACATCCTCTTTTTCTGAATCACTGTTTAAAATGGTGCAAAATGCATGCACAAACGAGGAGTAAAATGCCAAGATGGCAACATAGAAATTAGATACTAGGGGGTTATGCCATCTACAGGGATGCATCAGTTATACTAGAAAGTTAATACAAAACACAACATAATTCCAGACAAAACCTATTTCAGATATTCTTGATTTGCTAATTTATTAGATGTGTGACAATGTATGTGAATTCGTGCATGGGCAATTTGAACACCTAGTAGGAGCCAACTGATGAGACATTCATTTCTTTTGCATAATATATAATAAAATGGACTGAAAATTCTTGGTGAAGCAAAAAAGTAAGGGAACTTAAGGCAATGCCACTTTTACATATATTTATATTCCGTAATTTTTCTGAGAACTCAAAGAGTGGAAAACATCGATGTCTTTTCTGATGTCATTCACCAGAAGAATAACTCTGTGAGGCAACCTGACTAAGAAGGACAAAATGTCCCATTTTCATAGTTGCCCAATAAACTTCCAGATGAACTTGAGTCTCCCCATCCAAATTCAACACCTTAACCACTATGTCATGCTGACTCTTCAATCCCAATCTTCAACAAGGAAAAATCATAATTTCTTCTTAACGATTTCCTCACTGATAATGAAATCTGCTTAAGTAACTTCAACTGGACATCAGACAGAGAAAGGTATTTTTAAAAGCTCCAGGGGGGAAAAATGGACTCCCCCCCTCCTAATTTTGCTGCTCTCTAAATTAGAAGACCTTCCCTTTGCAGGGTCGTTTTCAACATTCAGCATCTAGGGCTCCCAACCTAAGATCAAAGGGTATTTTTCACACACACACACCTCCTCCTCCTCTTCCTCCTCTGCAGCATAATTTCTTCTCTCATCTCAATCAAGGCTTCCCACTGGGAAGCAAGTAGGGAGATTTGCCTGCAAGGCCTTAGTAGCATTGCCACAAGCATTGCGAGTGTGACTTTCATAATGGAAAAAAGAAAAGCCTTTTGGAATTGCTGAGGAGACAATCTTGCCCTTCAACTGCTAAACCAAGCCCTTCCGTATTGGAGGAGAAAAGGTGAGGAGCGAGCGATTCTTTTTTTCGTTTGTTTTGCTTTCTTACTTTCCATTCCAATTCCGGAGAAGTCGGATCCACAGACCGCCAACGGAAGCACGAGGGGATGGCGCACTCTGCTGCCTAGAAGGAGCAATTTTTTTTTTCAACGTCACGTAAATTCGGTATGTGGATGGCAACGAGGACCGCCATGCAAGGAAAGCGGCAAAATAAAGAAGCAGAGGCTTCCGCATAATGGTGGCTGCTTGAATCCGAAGAACCCGCCGGACTGCGGCGTTCGGCCGCCTCGTTCTGACTTGGGCCGCCAGAGCGAGATTGTGACGTCACAAAATGTTGCCGCATTCTAGAACGTCGAGGCCGCAGTGGTGCAGGCAGAGCTGAAACGGGGAAGGCGGTTCTGCGCGCACCTCAGCTGAGACAGCAATATGGCAATGAACAAGGAACTGCGTGGAATACGTGTATACCTATACACATCCATTTATTATTTGCCTTACTAAGGCCGAGCAGAAGAAAAGCGTTTTTTTTTTTTAGCAAGTTCCCTTTTCAAAGTAGTTAATCAATTATTTTTCCATGGGGTTTTTCTTTTAAAATATCTATCAGCGCATAACAATATTGATGTCTACCAACAAATGATGTAATAGGGTTGAGAGGAGAGGATAAATAAAGGTCAAGCTATTCCAAACACATGCTGTAAGTAAGGGATTGATTTAAAGGGGTAGCCAAATAGAAATAGGAAAAGAATGGGATTTTCCCCCTCCTTAGATAATATTCAGATATAATTGATGTACGATAGCCCAATTAAATGATGAAGAATACTTACATTTAGGGGGGGAAATGAAAATCGTGTTCTATGTCTTCTATTCAAAAATTAGATGGAAGTTCCATTGTTTTCCATTTATGAATGGATCATAGGATCCGTGTTTTTCAAATTTGGCAACTTTAACAGGTGTAGAGTTCAACTCCTAGCCTCTTATACCAAAGATAGTATATCCTCCATGAACATGTCTGAATTCCTTTCAAAGTCATCTAGGAGACATCACTGAATTCCATCAATGAAATCAGAAGGCAATATATATAATTCTGTGCACAAAGGTATATATTTATAGTTATATTGTATCCTTTTGCTTTACTGATCAAGAAATAGAAGCTAATAAGACTAGAGCATGATCACAATGCTCATTATGAATGACCACTGCTATGTTTTGTACTGTTACCAATGTGTGTGTAGGTGTTTAGACATGTGAATGAGGAACTATTGTCATTTTTTAGCAGTGTGGCATGGTTTGCTATTTGTTGTGTGTGATCAATAACCTTTAAACGGTATGTTTAAACGGTATGTTTTCATCAAGAGGGATAAAAACATCTCCCATCTCCAGACTTATTTAATGAAGGTTTTTTTCCTAGTAGAAAGCTGGAGCGGGGGAGGTAGGTTATAAGCATATGGAAGAACTACAATACTTAACAACTTCAAATCACTGAAATCCTATTTTTTCTAAGAATATGTGCTGTAAAAGAAGATAAATTAAAAATAACAATTCCATTTGTTTGATTTTTTAGCAACCTGAAGCAAATTCATGAGCCCTATACATGTACATATCTGCATTAGTTGTGAGAAAATCAGCATGTTCGATAAGACATAGGAAATCTATGGCTTCTGTTCAATGCTGTATAAATAACCTTTGAGTATAAAGTTTTGTATTTGAAAACTAGTGATATTATATGAAATCTATTATGTATATAAAAAGTGAACTCTTCAAATCAAGCTTGCCTTTTTTATGAGTTCAATTGATGTTACCATATATGGTGTTTGGTTGGTTGGTTTTGTTTTAAAAGCAACAATACAGAAATTGTTTGAATAGTTTTCTGAAATATTTTTTTAGACTTCTTACTCTAATCTATACTCTTGGTATTTCCTGGTGCTGTCTTAACCAGGTGCAACCCTAACTAGTTTGTTTAAATCAGCCAAGAATTGTTAGGCACTGCTAAACAACTGGATGTTTAGTGAAGATGAATCTAATTCATTTTGTGAAGTTCCTCCATTCAAACCCTCATGAACTGAAATCTTTGCAGTGTTAACATCTGCTTACTTCAAACATCTGGATGTTGGATTTTATGGACATTTCATAGTTTCCTTCTAAAGTACTTCTTGGGGATTTCCATTTTTGAATAATAGATTCTGTCCTGTGCTATATCATGAACTGCACCAAGCCAAAAAAAATGCATAAAAATACCAATCTTGAGTGTTTCAGTAGCTATGGGAGAAAGCAACTTTCAAGAAAAATCTTCCTTTGGCCTCACAGCATTACAGGTTATAATCATGAATCATTCCAGCGTTGTCATTGAAGTAAACAAGTCAATTATGCTATTACTCTACATTGATCTTAGAATTGAAGTTCTTGTTCTACTAGACATCCATTTTATTTTATCTTTTTCTCTGAAGTAACCTGATTCAGCCAGACCCATGTTTGTTGAAAAGGAAGATGGATAGAGCTCATTCTTAAATTAAGGTTCATAATATTGCACTCTTCGTTACAAATTTCTTTATCATGGCCTATGGCTTCAGCAGCATTTAATATTTACTGTGGTGGGTATCAATCAGAAGTATGAAGAAATAAGTCAAATACTGCCACTTGCTGGTTCCTACATTGTGCTTAGTCAGACATAATTTGCTTGAATTAAGTTTAGCATAATTCATGAACTAGGCCACTATTTTATTTGTTTGTTTGCTTGCTTGCTTGATCTATCTTATTCTACAAACCATAGTTCGAATTTGGGGAAAAAGGTCTTCTTTTTCAAAATATGTTGTTATTACTGAAATGTCAGACTTTGCAGGCTCTTTGTTGAGTTTGGACTTGATGGGTTTTTGCAAAGATGTCCTTCCCATAAAGCTCTCAGGTATAACACTGATTATTTTAGGATCTGACCTCCCTTATATGTGACCTATTTGAAATTTGTTTCCCATTAGACATTAACACATCACTAGCTCGTAATATGGAATATTTTTCACTAAGAAACATTGATCTTTAAAAATGAGAGAGAACCTTTTAGAAGCAATAGAGGCCTGAATCCATATAGGCATATATCATTAGAGTTTTCCATCAAATTTGGGGACAGAGAAATTAGATGGAGAGTTAGGGAAAAAAGAACCTTTCCATCGATTTATCAAGTGTAGCATTTTTATTTAGTGATAACAATAGCACTTCTACTGCAAAAATCACATAAGACTTTCTCTATGAAACGTGAAAAACGAGAGATGGTACAGTCATCACTACCCTGACATTCATCCACAGTCTAGTTCATTATTTATGTATTAGAATATTTGTTATTTTTAACTGCATGTATTACATGTATTTTTAGGAGTTTTATGACTTTTGTAATATGTTTTAATGTTGTGAGCCGCCCTGAGTCCTTCTGGAGTTGGGCGGCATAAAAATTCAATAAATTCAATTCAAATTCAATTCAATAATTAAATAATTGCAAGAATATTGTACTTCATCCATGACCATTCCTTACACATTCTTTTTTGTAAAGAGCATTCTAAAGCACATTCTCATTTATAAAATTAAATAGGAAGGAAAATAAACAGAAGAATAATTTTGCTTTCTCTGGTATGGCTGCTGCTTGCAAAACAATAATAATACCGTGTTTCTTAGAAAATAAGACAGGGTCTTATTTTCTTTTGACCCCCGAAATAAGTGCTTGGCTTTAGTTTTGGGGAGATCTTTTTTTTTTTTGAGGTGCAAGAGGATCACCTCTTTGAGGTGCAGGAAGGGCTGCCTCCTCTGCTGGCCACGCCCACCCCTTCACTGGGGCTTACTTTTGGGGTAGGGTGTATATTAGCCCCCGCAAAAAAAATTAGGCTTGGACTTATTTTTGAGGTGGGTCATATTGTCGGAGAAACAGGGTAATAAGGTACTGAAAGAAAAACCTAAAAACAATAGTCTCTCACATTACATAGAATGACAATTACATAGAATGCATTAAGGGATTCTAATGATATCATTTTAGATTTAGAACACTTCCATAAGTCATTTATGTATCTGTTATGACATTTGGTCCATTAATTCACAGATCTTGCACTACTTTTTTCTAATTGTTGTAGATCAAAATCAGAGTTGCTCACTATCGGAAGGAAAGGGTGAGTGACTGACTAAGTGAGTGAAGACCAGTAGAAAATGCAGAAATGTTTACAGGGTTATTTTAACTTCTGCTAGTGCCTCTGAATTTTTGCTCCCAGAGAGCTATACAGCAAATTAATTTAAAAAAAAAAACAGAAGGCTCTGTTTTAAGTGCAATCTCTGGACTAATTTTCTGTCATTTTAGCTAAAATTAGCTAAACGAATTTTCTGTCATTTTAAAATATGTAATGTTTCTGAAATAAGAGGATTTGAGACAGTCTTATTTTACCATTTCTTCAACTCCTGCCAATTATGTCATTTCTTTTTGATTCTGCTTAATGTTTTGTTATTTTGAATATTTTAAAGAAATAAGCATTTAAAACATAAACATTCAAAATGTGTGGGTATATTTATGTATGTAAGGTAATGTAAGGTAACATAACATCTATAACATAAATCAGCACTAAACAACCCAACTGTATATACCTCAGGTCTAAACTTCAAGGCATTTTTTTTTTCAAATACTCATTCACCAAATTGATAGCTTGAGTATTATTAATGGTTCGGTTTTTGGCAGTCTTGGGACAACCTTTGATTGGCAAGAACACAGAATACATTCCAGAGGTGAAGGTGACACAGGTACGGAAGAGGTGTTTAGGTTTTCTAACTCCCTTTCGTGTCTTGGGATATGGGCTCAGGAAAATATTCAGAGACGATCCATTCCAACACTCACATTGATTTCTTTTTTTAAAAAAAAAAGCTATAGAAATGCTCTCATCTGCAAAAGAACTATTGGGGACTGTAGGCAGCCTGGAGGCTGAAGGTTGCCCTCTCCAAGGTAATATTTGTAATAATTAATTGTATTCACTATCATTCCTTCTAGTGACCAAAACAGATTCCCCTATTTAAAAGAGAAAAACAGATTATTTTTCTCTTGCACTGCTATTTAAGATTAATTTTGTTGTGTTTATAACAAAGTTAAAACTTTTTTTTAATATGGCATGAATATCTTTTAGGGAATTGTGCTCCACTTGTATATTTTCCGAAAGTAATTTACCATTTGTAACATAAGGGGAGTGGGATGAAGAACAGATGATGTCAGAGAGACTTGGGTGATGAGGAACCTTTGGAAATATCTTGCAGAGATTCAGTGAAAATTCCTGAGAAGGGAATACAAGGCTTCTCTTGCTACCAGAACAGAAGACTGACTGCTGGCTCTGACATTCAAATGCAAATAAGATAAAAGAATATTATGAATGCCAAAAATATTTATAACAAACAATTACAAGAAGTGGCAATACTTAGGGGGGTTGTTGTGTATGTGTGCGTGTACACACACACACACACATGCACATGTGCATCTTTGAGTCAATATTGACTTCTGACAACTGCCTGGATTAGCCCCTGCAGTTTTCTTGGCAAGATTTCAGAAATGGGTTACCATTGTCTCCTTCCTAGGGCTGAGAAAGAGGGTCCTTCAGCTGGCTTTGTGACTAGGTGGAAGTAAAATTCATGTCTTCAGGTTTCTAGCTGGATGCCTTAACTGCTACACCAAACAGGCATTCTAATACTGAGATAAT
>JANHJO010005593.1:53748-69937 GCA_032468235.1 Pseudoxyrhopus heterurus | reverse complement strand
CGGGTAATCAGCTAGTCAGCTTATAAAAGAGAGCTTAAAAAACCCTGTAAAAGAAGCAAGGGTTGTACCACAAGAAAATAAAATCAGGAGAAATGGAAAGTGCAAAGAAAACCAAATGAATAAAATGCAATTAATCTGATGTGTTTCTATGTCATTTAAACGTTTCTGTTCAGTTCTGCTGGTAGCTCATTAAAATTCAGAACCCAGTGACTACTTATGGAGGGATTCTGGGAACACCTAAAACGTATTAGCCTCAGGTTATGCACCACAGATATAGTGCTCAGATAAGGAGTGCTCTGAAAAATATAACTGAGGATGGGTTGTGTGAAAAGTATGTATGCTGTGCCATCATTCCCCTGAAAACTTCCAAATTAAGCTGAAATACAAAAGACAGTTTTAAATGACTTTTAGAAAAGTCCATGTCCATGGTTTGGGCTTCTTGCAGCTTCTTTGTAGAGTAGCTTGCGGGCTTTCAGTTCTTGAGAAATGTATACATCTGTAAACTACCTTATTGTTTTACAAGCCTGAAACTCTGCAAATCATAAGGATTTTCCCCTTCTGGACAAGGCATAGGGAAATTCCTCCTATTGCCCTGACCTTCAGAAAAGCTTGCAAAGTAACCTTGCTTTGTAAATTCTTGGTAGCTAGGTAGAAACCTTTTTTCGGGATCAGATTACATTAGTGAAGATAATTTATCTAAAGAAGTATTTTGTCAACCTAAATTTTTTTTTTTTTACTTTTTTAACCATAGAAGACTACATGTTATTAAATTAACTCACATTCTCCTTTACAAAAATACATTGTATATACTTTTCAGCTGTTAAAGGGTTATAGAACTGGGAGTGGTCACATAGAGATAGTGAGCCGGATTCTCTGTTTAATACAAACTACATTAAAATGTCTCCAGATAATGCCTGTCCAGACTTTGTTTAAACATATTCAGCTATGTGAAGCCTACCGCCTCTCTGAGTAATTAGTTCCATTGTTAAACAGTTCTCTAATTCTTATGCATTTCTGTAACTTGCATCATTGTTTGTTCTGTTCTGTATAATGATAGGGGACAAGTCTTGGTTTACTTTTGTGCGAACCACACTGTCTTATGATTTTGAAAACCAGAAGATGTCTGCTGTAGATCATTAAACCCCAACCATTCAAGTACTACATTCTGCTTCCACCATTGCTAACCAAAGCCTGTGAGAAGTCCAATAACATTCTCCCATGCAGATTTTTAGCAATTGATATTGGGAGATTGACTGCCTCTGTTCCCAAAAGATACTTTGGACTTCTCTTTAGTTCTTTGCTGGATTTCTTAAAGATATTCTCATTTTGTGGAACCTAAAAACATGTTCATTAAAAACAAAGAAAGAAGTTGTCAAATAATCCTTTCCTCCGTTTCTTTCTTTCTCTCTCTCTCCCTCTCTGTCTCTCTTTTAAATGTATAATGATTCTTTGAATTTTCATTTTCATTTAAGCTATGCCAGTATTGCAGATGTTGGGAAAAAAGTGAATTCTTTTCTAGGTGTAATACATGCATATTTTGGTATAGATGTAAAGGGTTTCCCATTCACTTACATCTTTTGATTTATATACTGTATATTCTTTATTGTGTATGTAGTCAGAATTAGGTCCCACAACTTTCAGTGGGACCTAATTCCATATAAGTGTGCATCTAATTACATCCTCAGATGGTTTATTATGTTAATTATACTTTTTGTAATTATTACATTATCTGCTTCTTCAACTTACTTGCTTTACCAATATTGTTAAGACTGTTCAGATTTATGAACAGCATTAACAATTTTCAGTTTCACAGTGGTAAAACAGGCTTTTATACAAGAGTGGGTTTGTATTTTTGCAGACAGTTTTCTATAATAGTTCAGTAGCATCACTATCACTAACCGCCACTTTTGTAAATTTGGCTTCTCTATTCTGTGTTCTTAAAATATGTTAGAAGTGCAGCCCTTATCTTCAGGCAGTGTTGGCTAGGTTGATTAAGGGTAATGGGTTTTATAAGAAAACATATTTAGAGACACTCAAAGCTAGGGTTATTTTACATTGTGTAAGAAGTCAGACACAGCAAAAGTTTATTCAGGGAAGATTTTTCTGATAATGGTACTAAGTAATTTGGAGCTATGTTTTTGGAAAACTTTGGTCTAAACCAAAGCTGGCTGAGGAATTCTGGGAGTTGAAGTCCACAAGTCTTAAAGTTGCCAAGGTTGAAGACCCCTGGTCTAAACTCTATTTCTAGTGTTTAATTGTTTTTGCTGCCTGCTTAATGAACATGATACAACTTTCCATCTTTCACAGGTGATACTTGCATGCATTATGCTATGAATTTGGATCCAGATGACCCAGATAGCTGGATACCCAGGTTCTGTGAAAGGGGAGGAGGGTGTGGAGCTGCCATGAGATCAATGTGCATTGGACTAAGATTTTGTCATCCAGAAGACCTGGAAACATTAATTGCAGTCAGTATTGAGAGTGGACGAATGACTCACCATCATCCTACCGGTTATCTTGGATCCCTTGCATCTGCTCTTTTTACTTCTTATGCTGTGAATCACAAACCAATGAAGGAGTGGGGAAAAGGGCTAATGGAGGTGATCCCTAAAGCTAAGGCCTATATCCAGAAGTCTGGCTGCTTTGTAGATAAAAATTTGGAGCATTGGTAAGCATGAGTATTTGTGATGTTAATAGCTGAAAGTCTTAAGCATATCTGATATTTTTGTGACTGTACAGTGCTGAGCAAACATTAAATATATTCTATTCAGACAACCCACATAGATAATTTGGAACAAAAGGATGATCTAGGAGTAGTATACACACTTTCCTTATTTGAGCTATCAACTGGAGAACAAAAGAGAGTTCCAGAATGGGGGGGAGAAGGTAACAGAATAAGAGTTGGGAGATACCTTGGAGGTCTTCTAGTTTGGTCAGGCAGGAAGTCCTATACAATTTCAGACAAATGCTTGTCCAATCTTTTTAAAAACCTCCAGTGTTGGAGCATCCTCAATCCCTGAAAGCAAGCCATTTCACTGATTGTTCTAAAATAGTCCCTGCGGATTTAGAATAATCCACTAATCGTTGCCAACTATAGGAGAGTGTTCATCTCTGTTTCAAGGCCATTGAGTCAGCCCTGTCCAAAGACAGTCATGTGGCCAGCATGATATCACACAGTGCTCCTACCTTCCCACATTTGGATTGAAACAAATTTTGGCTTCCTGGCACCCACATCCCTGACCCCAGCATCAGGGAAGGTAACAGCATACTCCATGGTACCTATTTATCTACTCACTTGCATGCTTTTGAATTGCTAGTTTGACAGGAGCTGGGGTGACAGAGGGAGCCCACGTGGTCGCATGGTGTTCAGGTCTTAAATCTGGGCTGCCAGCTTTCCAGTCGACAAGCCCAGCATCTTAATTGCTGGGCTACCATGCCACATTCTGTCAAGAAATTTCTCCTTAGTTCTATGTTGCTTCTCTCCTTGATTAATTTCCATTCATTGCTTCTTGTTCTGTCTTCAGGTGCTTTGGAGAATAGGTTGACCCCACTTCTTTGTGGCAGCCTCTTTGATATTAGAAGACTGCTATCATGTCACCCTTAGTCCTTTTCATTAAACTAGACATACCTAATTCCTGCAATCATTCTTTCTGTTTTAGCTTCCAGTCCCCTAATCATCTTTGTTGTTCTCTTCACTTTCTAGAGGCTCAACATCTTTTTTATATTGTGGAGACAAAAACTGTATGCAATATGTATTGTATAGGTAATAGGTAATGGGCAAAGCCAAGTTATGCTACTTTCATTGCTGATCTGCATATCTTTCTAGACACTATTTGATGACTTATGCCTCAATCCTTCTAATTATATTGGGTCCATTTTTATATTTTATACATCTAAGGAAGGGGTGTCAAACTCAAGGCCCATCGGCTGGATCCAGCCTGCGGGGCCGTCCTGGTCTACCCAATGTGAAGAGGAAAGATCAGCCTGGTCTACCCAGTGCGAAGCAAGATCAGGCCAGCATGGCTTTGGCCCAGTCTATCCAGTGCGAAGAGAGATCAGGCCAGCGTAGCTTCATCCCCGTCTACCCAGTGTGAAGAGAAAAGGCCAGCGTGGCGTTAGCCCGAGCCACCCAATGAGAAGAAACATGCCAGCAGTTTGGGGAATGGCGTCAAGCTGTCCATGCCCACCCAGTCAGCCACGCCCACCTGCCCCCCCCCCGAAGTCAACCACAGCCCTGATGCGGCCCTCAATGAAATTGAGTTTGACACCCCTGATCTAAGGCAACATCATCTAACTGGAATTTTCTTGTTACATTGGACTTCAATTTTCCTCCATAATCTTCCAGCTATCAAGTGGGAAAGGTGTAGTGGTTAGTTTTAATACAAATTCATTAATTTACATAAATCTAGCTTATCAATAGAAACTTTGCATTTCTATTTCACAGGAACTACTTTGAAAGCCAGTGGAAGAGATACCTGGAAATCAGAGGCATCTCAGATGGGATCTCTCCTCCTTCCTTCCCTAAAGTATTTGGTGTGAAAGAGAGAGATGAATTCTACACTTCCTTGAGTTTCTCTGGGTGGGGAGGTAGTAGTGGCCATGATGCACCTATGATTGCCTATGATGCCATCCTGGGCTCCGAGAACTGGACCGAGTTAGCTCTGCGGAGTTTCTTTCATGGTGGGGACAGTGACTCTACTGCGGTGATTGCTGCATGCTGGTGGGGGGCAATGTATGGCTTCAAAGGGGTTAGTGAAAAAAACTATAAAAAAATTGAATACAAAGACAGACTGGAAAAAGTGGCTAAGAAACTCTATCATCTCAGCTTGACTACCTAAATCTACTGCTAGAGATAAAGCAACTGTTAAAATTCAGCAAAACAAAATACTTGTGAACTTATAAAAGAATGTGAATAGTGAATACATCTAGATTGTGATTTAAATTATTCAGTAAATGCTGAAAGATCTAACATCATCCTTAAAAAAAACTGAAGAACTTATTTGAGTATAGTATAACATTTAGCTGGGAAGGGAGAAGGGAAAAGATACCTCTCATTTTATTTGTAAAATTAGTTGGGACCTCTAATCTTTTGTGTTTTGTTTGTATTTAGAAATGTGACATAAGAATGTGAAACAAGACTTTTTGATACACGCATTGGGCTTTCTAGGATAAACATTGTCCCTGCTCCAATTTTACTTTTTGGATTATAGTTTTAGATGATCAGAGCGAGCCATTAGTCCTCTAGCTGCAACTGAGCTGTTGTCATTCATCATTTCAAATTGCTGCCATAAATATAAGCAATTCAAGTCCTGCCTTAGCATGAAAGCTAGCTGGGTGACTATGGGCCAGGCACTCTCAGCCCAATTCACCTCCCAGAGTTGTTGTGGGGAAAATAGGGTAGGTATACTTACATACATACATACATATTCTGTAGACTTTTGACTGACATCTTTGCAAGCAATGAGCTACACCTTGGCCTCAGGAATTATAACATTAAGTTTTGCTTAGCATTTTGCAAACTTTGTTCATTCAACCAAATAAGAATTTTGAAACAGGCCCAGTTGGATTGAAGATGTGTGGTTCATAGATTATTTGTATCCTGCCTTTATAATATTTACAAATAACTTGAGTCAGTGAACATATCTAACACTCCTTCCTCCTATTTTCCCCAAAACAAACACCCTGTGAGGTGAGTTGGGCTGAGAGAGAATGCCTGGCTCAAAGTCACCCAGCTGGCTTTTATGGTAAAAGTGGGATTTGAACTCATGGTCTCATTGTTTCTAGCCTGGTGCTTTAACCACTAGAACTGGCTCCGAGACAAAAAAAAAAAGTCTATGTGTTTAAGGACAATCTCTTAAGGAAGAAAAAATGATAAACAATTGCTATGCATAGAGATAGTTTGCATAACTCCAATAATATATTGTAACATTAGCTTAGATTATAGCAATAGCAATAGCACTGTATTTATATACCGCCTATCAGGGCTTGTAACCCTCTCTAAGCGGTTTACAATGTCAGGATATTGTCCCCAACAACCTGGGTTCTCATTTTACCGACCTCAGAAGGATGGAAGGCGGAGTCAACCTTGGAGCTGGTGGGATTCGATCAGCCAGATTTGTTGATCTACAGTACTCTGTTCTAACCACTTGAGCCACTGCAGCTCTCATTCCTTCCTCAGATTGTTGAATGTTTAAGGAAAAGCAGATCTTCTTTCTGTCATTACAGCTAAGCTCCAGCAAAGTTACTGTATATTTTCATAATCTTAGCTTTTAGAATGAAAGGGAAACAGACCAGTGAAATCCATTCTTCTGTACAAATGAGTCACTGTAGGCATTTGTTCAATGCTTATGTTGTGTGCCCATGCCAGTGATGCCAAGTCATGGTAAGAGCAAGAACACTGCGGCTTGCTGTGGTTGAACATCTAACTTGACATAAACAGCACATTGATAGCTGGATTGTATCAATAAAAAGTTTTGTTAACAGTTCAAAACCATTAACACAGGACAATAAATCACCATTTTAACACAGTTTACTACAGCTTGCATGTGTGTTGTATAAAACATTTAGTGCAACATGGTACAAAGTTTCTCTTTAATAATAATAATAATAAAAAACACATTTTCTCACATCATGCAAAGGTAGCTTGTTCTTTTTTCTCTGGGTAGAGAAAGAGTGGTCCAAAAAGCTTTGTGAAAGCTTTTTGCAGGCGGTGTCCATGTTTTAAAAAGAGAGCCCATTCTGAACTGGGAAACAGTTTGGCAGCACAATGGACACGTCATTTGCAAGTGATGCTTGGTGCTGCTTGTGGGACAATTCTTCCATCATTTAAGAGGCTTTATGACATCCATATACTTTCCCAAGAGTCCACAGTCCACAGTCCACAGATTGGAGAGCTCGCCACTGGATGTCGCTGTGGGATAACTTTCCATAAGCAGGTGTGCAGAGGAGGATTGCTGGTAGGGAAGCAATGCTACTAGGTCAGTTTAAAACATTTCCAATGCAAAGATAAGAAACAATGTTGTTTAGGGCATGGATTGTCCCACTGCCTCCTTTCCTTTTTAAGACCTTAACTCAATTACAGCTCCTGCCCTCCAGCAGTATATGTACAAGACGTTTTACATCAACAGAACCGTACAGAGAAGCTAGGAACTTTTGAGTGTGTATGTGTGTGTAGGTGTTTCAATTTCTTTTTAAATCCCCTCTCTTCTGAATATAGGCAGGCAGACCAATTTGTGTTTTCAAATTGCACATTATATAAGATTAAGGTTTTGCAGAGGCAGATTTGGTTCTGGGAACTTTCTGGGTGCTTTATTACAATGTTACAAGGATGGGAGACTCTTTTCAAAACCACAGAGCTTATATTAATTTCCCCCCCTTAAGGGCACCTGCCTCAACCTAAGGTCCTTTTATTACAAATCTGTTATTTCTAGCCAGCATAACCAAAGGCCCTGCTGGCTGGGAATTATGCAAAGTGTAGTCTCCACCCATCTCAGAGACACCAAGTTGAAAAAGACTGCTCGAATATTGGTATAACAGGCATGTCTTTCTCTTGACATAAGGAAAACCTTTGCCTTGGTGTTAAAAGCACCATTCATCAAGTTTGTTATTCCCACAAATTGCTTTGATAAGGACAAATTAGCAAAACTATTAGTTTTCACTCTTCAGGAAGGAAAAACCTGCTGTATTGCTATCTTCTTACCACTTATCACCACCGTCATGTCAAGGCAGCAGAACAAGCTGGCATATACCGCTGACACGATGAATCACACAGATTCATCTGTTTTATGAAAATTAGCAACCAGCTGTGCCAGGAAGACTTTTCGGAAGACAGTAAACACACTTCTTTTTGTTTTAAGTTTTAAAATTTCCCTGTCTTTGCAGCTAGAATCAGGGCACAAGAGATCTGGTCCATCATGTATAACAAGCATTTTCCTGGACAGCACATGGAAAGAGCTTTTGACTTGAAGTAGGAATTCCACCTGAACTGAACCAAGGTCTCTTAATGCTGTGCCTTTCATAGAAAGAACAACAGTTCTTAGCCCAGCATATTTTCACTTAAACTGTGGCTTATGCAAGGCTGGTGGAATGAAGATGAAGGTTAGTATACCTGAAGAAATAAAGCTGAAATAACAAAGCAGCATGTACATATATGGGAGGGAAGGAAGAACATTCATACCTTCTTGCCTGATGTAAGCTTCTTTGTGTAGACAGTGCAGCTGGACACAACATTTGTAAGAAACAGAAGTTGGTCAGTATGTCAGCCCTTTCTCTGCTCTGTTTCAACATTCCACATTATTACAGCGCCAAGCCACACAAGGAGGCAGTGACTTCTGCACTGCTTCCTAAACTTTGGTCAAGATTAGGATCTATTTTTTTTTCTGCTGCAATCTCCAAGTGTGATAGCGGAGGATATTTAAACCACGGCCTTTTTGGTCATTGGAATTAGGCAATTGTACGTGGGGAAGTCAAAGTTTTCCTTTGATGGACTGTAATTTCTTTTTGAAGCTAAAAACAAAGCCCCCTCCCCCTCCCCCATATGCATTTTCAGTCTTGAAGTAATAGGCAACATCCAGACCGATATGGCAGAAACAATGCTGCTTAATATGTAGTATGGAGTGATCCTAGGTTCATTTCTCAAAAGCAATATGCAGTTTTTCTGGTCCGCTTCAAGGACATTTAACTGCTGAAACAAGCCCGTTTGATAAAACAAGCTTACTCAAAATAAAGTGCCCCACTTTGGCACAACCAGAGCCCAACTTAATCAATACATTCTGGAGTCTGTCCTCTGCATAATACAAGAATACATATTTGAGCAACAGAATTACAGCCCAGAAGACAAATGATGACACTGGATGAAAAGGAAAACAGTATGAAAATTCATTATATACAGCAAACAAATGGACATTCTATCCCCCTTAGCAATTGGCTGGTTCTTCACAGGCATTCTGGGGTGTTCAGGTTCTTCTAGCCCCAAAGGTGACAGAACAGTGTAGCAGAGGTAAGCTGGTATCCAAAAGTTCAGATGGTGAATAAAAATACAACAAAATATAGACCTCCTTTGGGTTTCAGATGCAGCTTTACCTCTCTTAGGGCTCTGCCATTTAATCTATAGTTCCTGGATGAATGCTGAGAACAGGAGGCTCCAGACAAGTGGGGGAATAGTTTAGGTGTGGCTCTTTGATCCATAACAAAGGGACCCCGTTCTTTCCTTCTGAATTCTTGCTGGAATTTCGGCTTTTGAATCGCACCAGCAGAATGGTGATGATGAGAATGCCAAAAATGGGAAAGGGATAAAAAAATACGAAGTAGAACAGGGAGTCATTGTTGCAGATAACAGACTGCAGAGAGGAACCTAAAAAGGAGTGAAAGGATAGTAATAAACTTTCAGGTCAATACATTTCGTTTTTCTGTATATATAAACATTTGTGTCTGTGAGTCTATGCCTGTATGTGCCTGCATCTGTGTTTGTTAAGTCAATATTGATTTCTGATAACTACATGGACAAGCTCCAGTTCAGTTTTAATATCCACACAATTTTCTTGGCAACATCTTCAGAAGAAAGCTATTGTCTTCCTTAGTATGAGAGACAATGATTGGCCCAAAGTCATCTAACTGGCTTCTGTGCCAAAGACAGGACTAGAACTGGAATCTTCCTGCACCACTTAGTCCAGAGCCTTCATCGCTAGTCCCAACCGCCCCTTGTAAATAACTATTAAGAAGCAATATATCAAGTGAGGCTAAAATCAGTCCTGTGTGAATAGAACTCTTTTAACCAAAAGGTTTTGTTTACTACAATATTCAAATTTAGCAACTGTATTCCTCAATCGCTAAAAATGAGTATAAATTGCCATATGTACAGGTCATGGATTGACAATCAAAGGGAAATTAATTTTTAGATCTTTGCTTCCTTTTGCTCTTAGAGCCATAATCTTTCAAAAGAATGATACTGTTTTTGAGAAAGTACCATACTTTGTAATTTTAAGAAAAAAATATATCAGAGACTGTGGAGAATAAAGATAGTATAGTCAAACTACGACCTGAGAGATCCAGATTCAACAACACCCCTACTAATGGAAACTCACTAGCTGATTTTAAATCAGTCATTTTCTTACACGATTGATTTAATGAAGGGAGATAGATGTCCATGGAAGCTGCCCTGAACTCTTTAGTAAGGCAGTTAATACATATGTGCAATTATTTTCTCATATCAAAACAAATTAAAAGTTTGGTAGTAAAACTAATGTTTGTTCTAATTAATGCTTTTGGTATTTGTACATGGTCCTGGATTTTAAGGTTGGGTAGCTCTGCGTTACAACGGGGGAACTTCTAAGTTAGGTAATCCTCAATTTGCATGACATTTTGATGCAGAAAAGTAGCTATTCCAGTTAATATACAACAGGTATAAGGTTGCTAGAAACATGTCGTGCCAGAGATCGTTCTACAGTGCTCCTGGAGTGCTAATTTTCTTCAATTTGTTTCAGAAAAAATCTAAAACGCATTATATTTTCCACAGTGACATAGTTGGGAATAACTTGTAGTTTGCTCCTACATTACAGCCAGCGTAACTTGTAACTTCCACCCATATTTTTAGGATGTATCATTTAGTTATTTTTCTTACTTGCTTATTCTGCATGGCATACATTACTTGCAATCAACATTGAAAAAATGGGCAGTTCTTACTGGGTTGGAAATAACTGTGATATGCAACCATCACTTTCATTAACTAATATTCTAAAAACACTTTATTTAATATAGATCCTTTAAAATATTCTCAAGCTCTATTCTCACTGAATTTTTACAAGCCGCATTCCTGTCCATTAAATACCTTAATCATCTTACCCGTATCTTGCACATAAACAGTTATGAGACCAGAATCTTCTTCTGTAAGTTTGTACCAAACTCCCTTGGGGTCAGGTAGCCACTCTTCCACATGACATGAGTAATTGCCAGCATCAGAAGTAGCTGCCTGCAACACAGTCAGTCGATAGAACATGGCAGAAGGTCTTTGAAAACGTAGTCTCCCTTCCCAAGGGCTGGCCTCTCGGCTGAAGACGAAATCCTGGCCTACACTTAACAAGGCCTCTCTATCGTCTTCGTTCTTGTGCCCAGTTTTCCCACTTCTGCCTTTATTCTTCATGATGAACCATGTCACAGCAAAACGGGAATCCTGGCTGGTTGGAGACAAAATGTTGCAATCCAAATGGAAATGATCCTGTTCTGGCACTGTGAGGTTGGCTATTGTTGCATCCACCTGCAGTGAGGCATCTAAAGACATACAAAGGACAATTAGTTTCTCCAATTGAACAGAACATGAGCCAATGTTGAAAAGCAAAATTTGGAATTTCTTGATCGAATGGCCCTCCCTTCAGAATAGAGTTTCCTGAAATGAGACACAGAATTTAGGTTTGCCTGCAAAGGCTTGTTCCTCTTCTTGGCATAGAAACCAGGTGATCAAAAATGCATGGTAAAGAACAAGCTGCAAGGGTGTACTGCCAACTTTCAGATAATCAAGAAAGAGACTGCTAAGAAAACAAGTGCTGGAGAATAGACTATGCCCATGGGGCAGATATGACAAAGAACAACATATTCAGGCTTTTTAAAATGTCCTGACTGGAATAAGATTACTGAAAGACTGGAATTGAAGATATTCATGCCTCCTTGGATAACCTGTACAGACCAAGGATTATCGTTATGGAATGGTTATGTGGAACTGAACATTCTTCGGCACAACCTGTTCGAAGGGTTTGACTTAATTGATATTTCTAACATTTCTGGTAACATTTAACGAGGCAAAGAATTCCACAATACTCTTTCATAAATTTTCTTTTTCACCTATATCTAATTATATAAGAGGAAGCCATAAAGAGAAACAATTACGTGACATAAAATAAAATTTTAGAGCTAGAATTACTAGCAAATGGTGCATAATGTACAACAGAAGAATGAAAATGATTTTTGGTATTCTTGATTTCAAAAGAAAAAGTACAAAACTGAAGATGCAGTTCGGAATTTCAAGCTGAGGCTTATCCATTCTCAGGATGCTTATTAGAGAACAAGCACATTAGTTATTGAAATACTGGGACGAAGGGAACACTTACAGAACTAAATTAATAGGACTACGTTCAAGACGACCATCTAGATCACGGGTGTCAAACTCGATTGCGTCATGTGATGGATCGTGACGCATCTTGACGGTTTTTGCCTTTGCAGAGCCGGGGTGGGCGTGGCCTGCGTACGACGCATCCGACCCGTGGTCCCCCAGTTTGACAGGTTTCCACAAGTTTTTAAACTCACTAGTAGAATCTGCTAGTGAGTTTAAAAACTTATGGAAATTTTTAAATCCTAAAATAATGAAACCCTTCCCCCCAGCCATCCTTTATATATAGCTCAGGAGAAGTCATAAGGTTTCTGCCTTAGATTACTGTCCTTCATATCTCAGGATGCTGCTAACAGGCCATTTGAAAACATTTTTCCCAAAAAGAAAATCCAAAAGCTTAACTCTAATGTGTGCAGCATCACAATGATTATAGCCTGGAGGCATTTTTACTCTAGAGACCTATATATTTTTCTTCTTCATCCTGAACAGTTGGAAAAAAAAATCTTTAGCAAGAATGTCAAATATTTTCACATTCTCTCAAGAGCTGGCTGGTTTTTTAGAGTGCAGATCCTCATCAACAAGAACTGTAGCCCTTTTCTTATTCAGTCTGCTGATATTTGGAAACTATATTATAAATATTTCATAGGCATAAATCTCGAGGAATCACAGTAGGTCTATATAAAGTTTGTTAAGAGCAAACACACTGATTTGAGTGGTCTATTCCACAGACAAAATTTCACCCTTCCATTTTTATGTAGATCACAAGCATTGAAATATAAAGTATTAATTTAGGATGTAAAAGTTATCCATTTATTATCTGTTAAATTTTTCTTTTGTTTAATGTAAAAGGATTCCATCATAGAAAATAGTGCCAGCAGTTCAGTTAAACTTTCCACTTGAAAGCAATCATTTAATTTTGGGGGCTGCATTGTTTCCTTGCTTTATACTCAAGACTAAGATCTTTTAATAGTTAGTCAGCTTCAAATCCATACACAAGGGAAGAACAATTTCGTATGCATTTTTGAAATGAAAAAGATTGTTGCAACTTTACCTGAGTGCAGTTACATTTGGTAAGACTGGATTATATTATTTTTCAAAATATGTTTCATACTCTTTTAGTAAACCTCAAGGGTCAGGATTAAGATTGGGCAGCTATACAAGGCAAAAAACATGTACCGTAGATGTTCTTGCTGTACCTGTCAGCAATTCCTTAAAGTTCATGACAGCTGTGCAGGTTTAAGGACATATTAAATTGGTAGTGACATATAGTCTTTCCTGTTTCATATCTTAAAGTATGAAGATAGAAAATTCAGGCAAAAAGTTTAAAATTTTGAAAATCATATTTTTCTTTGTTTTTCTTCTTAGTTTCATTTTTATGGAGCTTGAAGATGAATCCAGGAATGATGGAATCTCTTTTCACCCAACAATGTTATCTTCAGTGTTATCATTCTGTGGGGTGGCACTATTCTTTAGAGCAGCGGTCCCCCCAACCTTTCCATCTTGACGCCCAGGGGTGGGGGGAGAAGAGGGGATGGTTTCACGTGAAGCCTTCCCCGCTTCTAAAGATAATGCATAAAAGTGTAATAGTTTTTTGAGTTTTTCTTCACATTTTGTTGGGAAGCACTTAGCCTCGTAGGCAGGAAAGAACAAGTGAGGACCTAGTCTAGATTCATGCACAACCATACAAGGGACAGAACCAGACCTCCCCAAATTCCTTGGAGCTTTATCTAATTGTTCCCAAGGGAAAGCTGTTGGACTAGAAAGATTCCTGTATTATAGGTAGAACACAATAAGGAAGTTAGTTTGAACTCTGCAGGTGTGGGCTTGATTGTTGGTACCTGACAATTATTAACATTAGCTAAAACCAGTGACTAATACAAAGGGATATAATTCAACTGATCAATCTATGTGCTGACTAAAATCCATGCAAGCCAATTCAGTGCAACCAGATAATTAACAGAATAATTTGCAGTTAACAGAAATTAAGCTGCTTTCTCCATCTGAGATGCAACCCTTTAAGTAAACAAATATTTTACCTGGCTTCTTCACCAAAACTGTTGTCAGCCCAGACAGATCTTCTGCCCTTTTGTACCAGGTATTCGTAGGATTCAACAGCCACTCCTCCACTTGACAATCATAGGTCCCACTGTCCTGCAGTGTCATGTTCTGGATAGTAAGAAGATATAGGCCTGGCAAAGGACTTTCCAGGTGCAGCCTGCTCTTCAAACCATTTAGAGTTGCTAACTCTCCGTATAAAAGAGTGGCCTGCCTTGTCAGCTTTACAACTGCTTCTTTCTCTGGCTCATCAGATTTCCACACATACCATTCCACAGATAACTGGGAAGCTTGACTGCTCCGGTTAGTGACTAGACACTCTAGTGTTACCAAATCGTTTTCTAAAATGGTTAGGTTCTTTTGGCTCTTGCTGACTTCCAACAGATTATCTAGGAAAATACAAGAAAATAATTATTAACTGAAAAAGAATTGCCCAAACATTAGTTAAACTTCTATAGATTCAACTTTGCTCTGATATCCTTTATGTATTATCTGTAACTACAGGTAATATAGAAAGTCTACATACCCGTTAAAATGCCAGTATTTTGAAATGTAAAAGTCAGACCAAGATAGATCACTTCAGAATTCTTTCAAACTTTAATAGAACCCATAAGCTGTACAATTCAATTGAAAAACAAACTAAAATCTTTTAAAGGGAAAAAGTGACAATAAAAATGTACAATAACGTTGTTGCATAAAGATGCACACTCTTAAACTAATACTTTGCTGAAGCACCTTTTCATTTTAGGACAGCATTCAGTGTTTTGGCATAAGAGCCTACGAGCATAGCACATCTTGCTTTGGGAATCTCTGCTTACTCTTCCTTAGAAAAGCATTCCAAATCTATCAGATTGCAAGGCCATATCTTATGTACAGCTTTCTTCAGTTCATCCCACAGATTTTCAATTGGATTCAGGTCTTATTCTGGGAGGCCTGGGTTCAAACATTTTTTAAAAATAACCAGGTCCTTGGATCATCGTTCCAGAGATATTTTCTTTCCAGATTCTTCAGTGCTTTCAACAATGGCAGAGTTTCTAATCTATGTGAAAATTAAGGGAAATATTCAGGGACTCATCTGTCTTGAAATTAGCCTATACTGAACAATATAGAACAGTCAAACATCAGGAGTTGACCACAGGAAATGTTTTATATTTTGTATTATGTCATAAAATGTTTTATAAATGTTATATATAATTGTCAAATTTCAGTTCCACAAAAGTCATAGGTTTTGAAGTTTGGATGCACAGTGGTTAGAGGGCAGTACTGTAGGTAACTTCTGCTGACTGCCGCCTGCCTGCAATTTGGCAGTTCAAATCCCACCAGGCTCAACGTTGACTCATTCTTCCATCCTTCCGAGGTAGGTAAAATGAGGATCCAAACTGTTGCTGACTCTGTAAACCGCTTACAGAAGGCTGTAAAACACTGTAAAGCGGTATATAAGTCTAACCCTAAGTGCTATTGCTACTGCTATTCTGTAAGTTGGACCATTTATGGTATGGTACCTTGGTTAAAAATGATGATGCACAGTTTTGCCCAGTTAGATTCAATGGATACTTATAAAGATACTTTGTATTAAGCCCATTGTTTCATATAGTTTAGCATCAGAAAAGCACATATATACAATATAGACCTGCACGCTTTTGTATATGTATGTGTGTACATACATATACGCACCATGCAATAGGAATGATGCTGCAGGCAATATGGATTCTTATGCAATAGCACATGGGAATACTGCAGCTACAACATCCACTAATAAAACTGTAGTAGTGCAAATGTACCAGTCAGAATATTTGGAGCAACAGGCATTCACCAGAGATTAAGAACTTTCCTTATAGTTGTCTTTATTAGGATATAACTTCCGCCTTAGAATTTATAAATTTATAATTTCTGTTTAGTATTGTGCTATTTCATGATTTTAATTATATAATTGTTACTTGTATTTTTTATTTGAGTTCATTAGTCAAATTGAGTAATTTTCATTAGATAGAACAAGGAAAAAAGAAATTAAAACATAAACAAAAATTTACATTGATT
>JANHJO010005593.1:32507-44154 GCA_032468235.1 Pseudoxyrhopus heterurus | reverse complement strand
CCTCCTTTCCCTTTCTTTCACTTTCCTTTCCCTTCCCTTGTCTTCCTGCTTTCCTTTCGTGCCCCCTTCCCTTCCTCCTTTTATTTCCTTTCCCATTCCCTTCTGTTAGTTCTTTCCTTCCTCCTTTCCTTTCCTTCCTTTGTATCTTCCTCCTTTCCTTTCCCCTTGGTTCTCTTTCCTTCATCCTTTCCTTTTCCCTTCCTTTCCTGTTCACTTCCCTTCCTCCTTTCCTTTCCTTTCCCCTTCTTCCCCTGTGACATGCTGCAACCTACTATTCCCAGTGTTCTTTGCCCAATTTGCATGCCTTGCCTCTATTAGCTGGAGAACCTCCGATTTGCATATGCTGTCTGTATTGGCCATTGGTGCCTCTGCAGCTGCAGAGGCCTCTGCACATGTGCAGTAGAGCTTGGCAGTGAAAAGTTTGTGGCGTTGTCTACTTTGGCACCCTTTTGGGGGGGGCAAAGACCCCTGAAATGCATTTGGGACCCCCACAGTGCTGATCTTACAACAGCAAACTGTGTATGTGCCACGTTTGGGGGAGATTGGTTGCTCCATGCAGGAGCGTATAGAGCACATACACACACACTTGCCTCACCACACTTCTGTTTTATAGATATAGATTATGCCTATGCACAAGAGTCTACTCAATTAATGGTTAGCACTATCTTGGCATTAGTTAAAGGTCAATGAATTCAATAGCTGAGCCCTTTGTGGCTATGTAGAGACTCTCGGCTGATTCCTCTTTTAACTTTGCCCTCAGGTTCTGCCACTCCTCCTACATGCTCCTTCCATATGTGTGTGCGTGTGCCTTTAACCAGTTTAAAACACTGTTTTAATGGGAGGGGAGCAATGCTGACATGCCTGAAACAGTAATTTAAGAAATCATGGCAACTGAAATCCTGCTATTCTACCAAGCTAAGATGAAAATAGTTGCCTACATAAATATATTCCCCTTTCAAATTATCTTCTTACACTTGCTGACCCATTTAATTAATTCTAATTTAATCTTTGAGAATTGGTTAGAAGCGACAAAAATATTATAAAGTGATAAAAAATATTACCTGCAGAGCCTGATAGCTAATGGTGTGCCTAACATATGAAGGAAAAAACCTGACAATGAGCTTGGCCTAGTAAAATGACTTCAGCATGTTAAAAACCATTGACTGGTGCAAAGAAGAATAATTCCAGGAATAGCTTCAGTAGCTCCATAAAACAGAAGTGAAACCTTAAGCAACACTTATGAGAAAAGAGAAGTTGACCCTGAATTACCCAATGCTTGATGGATTACGGCTAGGAAACAAAAGTGAAATTCATTTTACTAAATAGTGGTATTATATTGCTGTGGGGTTGCTTTGACTCATGCAAACAGGACCATTATGTAACCTT
Organism: Pseudoxyrhopus heterurus; assembly: GCA_032468235.1. NCBI lineage: Eukaryota > Metazoa > Chordata > Lepidosauria > Squamata > Pseudoxyrhopus > Pseudoxyrhopus heterurus. The sequence continues at coordinate 42,768 of JANHJO010005593.1, read as the reverse complement.
TTGCCTTGCCCTTCTTGAGCAAACAAAACCTTGCATTCTCCCCCTGTATTTACAAGAAACAAGAAATTTTATAGTAAACTGGACTCAATCCAGAGAGTTTGGCCAGCAGTCACTAAAAAGAAAGAAGTGGGTTGGTTTTCTCTCCCTTCAGATACAACAAAGAAATTTAGAAACTGAGTTGCTTTACAAAAATAATTTCAGTTGACTTAGTTTCACATTTTAACCATTATATTATTTGAAATCATTAATTTACCCAAGTTTATGTCTTTTAAAAAAGAATGTACAGAAATCAATTTGCAGTCATAAAGCTTTAATGATCAGAAATCAAAAAATATATGAGAGTTGAGCTTCTGGTGTGAGTCCTGGCTAAGTAAAGATGTCTTCTCAAACAAGCAGAGGCAATGGCCACCATGGAGAAAAAAAGACCAATGAATTGAACGGTCCTTCAAACCTCTCAGGAGGAGAGATTGCACTCACAAATGCTCTGAATGACAGCGCCTCAAAAGGAGACTGTAAAACTAGTCTCCCATGCATTTGAGGGCCAGGAACCACAGTAGTCATTTTGCCCTATGTAGCAGTAGAGCCTTGCATACGGACACTAAGCTAGCTGAATCAACTTTCTAATCAGAATTGGAAATGTTCAATTTAACAATTTCATGGATATTAAAGACCTATGGTAACCTTACTTTGACACATGGCAAGTTTTACTTTCTTTGGATTTAATTTTTTTTAAACCGAGGCTTAAGAATTTAATATAATATAAAATTGGCAAAAGGATTTTAATTTAAGAAAGTTTTAAATAGATTGGGAGACCAGAGGTTGGGAGACCAGAGAGGTTTGGAATAGTGTTTATTTTTGCTGTAAGGCTTGAAATGCTAGTATGTAATATTTATAATCTAATTAAATATTTATATGGGAAATGACTGAAATGGAACTAAGGCTTGACGAACGTGTGCAAGTTGCAAATAGACAAAAGAGGGAAATATAGGATCGGGCAGAAAAGAGTTGAAGAGGCTAAGTTAGCTAACTTTTGTATCTTAAAAAGAGGTTTTTTTACATATAGATTTAAATTCACATTTTAATGGATAAACTTTTAAAAGATGAGAAAAAAAATTAAAAACTTCCATTTGACATAACATTATTGAGTTTGAAGGTATGGAAGACAATTAAATTGACACTACCGAAATGGGAACCAAAAAGATAAATCAAGAAAAAGATCTAGATATGTTGTGACAAGAAATTCTGTATGATGCCTCTTTATGAGATTTGAAGACTCTTTTTAAATTCCAAGGAGTGATGAATGATCAAATCCTGTAATGTTATAGGATTTAAAGGTCGAGATTGTGCAGGGCAAAGAGAATATAAAGTTGAATTACTCAACCAGAGATAAACTGTTTGATGTATCTGGTAACTCCTAATGGACTTTTTGCTGAACTTGGATTTGAATTTGATTTGAAAAGATTATGATTTCTGGATTGTATATAAGAGTTGGCTACGTGAGAAGTTTATGTATATATTGCTTGACTGTTCTTTTCCCAGAAATAGCATGCTTTTGTTACTTCCTTCATTAAAAAAAAGAAAATTTAAAAACCCCCACACAATTGGATAGTTACCCTTACCACAGCAGTTTTCAATCCAGAAGATGCTGTAACTTATAGGAAAATTGACTGCTCTCCCCAACCTCTAGATATGGTGACCTGTTATCTATCTCCAGCCCTTCTCCGGAAGTAATGATGCAATGGCAAGATTAGATTTTTGAGCAAACAACTCCTCCCACCCCGTTGCCAAGCAGCTGCTGGCAACAACAGCACTGAAACAGTAGCTTCCATTTCAAGGGAATCCATGATGGATGGCTTCAGTATTGCCCCTTAAGGACTGAGCAGACTTCTCCAGCATTACATATGAGGAAATATATCCATCTTTGTCATAGGTGGTTGCATCTGCGAATTTTAACATTCTAGCTAGGGTCACTCAGGTAGCAAAGTATAGGACAGGAAGCTGAATCAACCTATCAGCACAGAGAACACGCACTTCCACACAAGATGCAGTTGGGATTTGGGAAGTGTTTGCATCAGCCTGTTTGTGGCCATCTGCAACCTATGCTTATCCATCAATTCCTTCCCAGTGTGGGTATGCAGTTGCAGGCAACTATAAATCAGCCTTCTTATGCATAAATGCAAGTACATTTAATGTTAAGTGGAAAACAAACTGACTGGCCTGGTTGAATCTGAGCCATAGGCAGAATTTTCTGGATCCGGTTTGTGCATTGGAGATCCTGCCACAACTACCAAGAAGGAAAACATTATCCTTCCATGTAATGTTATATGATTAAGCTATTGTACACAAAACACCACAGGTAGTCCTTGATTTATAACGGTTCAGTTAGTGAACTTTCAAAGTTACACGGCATTGAAAAAAGGGACTTATGACCAATACTTACACCTATGTCCTTTGCATCATTCCCACAGTTATGTGATCAAAATTTGGGTGCATGGCTGCAACATCCCAGGGAATATGTGATTTCCATTTGCAATCTTCCCAGCCGGCTTCCGACAAGCAAAATCAATGAGGGAAGCTGGATTTGCTTAATGGCTGCATGATTTGCTTAACAACCATGACAAATCATATGCAATTCATTTAACAATTGCCTTGTTTACCAGTGGAAATGCTGGTCCCAGTTGTGGTCATAAATTGAGGACTACTTATACGTATGCTTGAATCCTGCTGTAGTGTTATTTTGTTTGCAAAGTATGTGTAAGATTTTATCTGAGCAAATAGTTCTTCAGATTTATTTTTAAGAATTGGAAAGGGCCATTTGTGTCATCAAATCCAGCCCCTGCTCAATGCGGAAACACAAACTAAAGCATTTCCAGCTGCAGACAATTGATTAGTCTCCATCTGAACTCATCCAGTGAAGGTGAGTCCACCATTTCACTGGGTAATTGATTTCACAGCAAACTCTTCTTACTGCTGGGAAATTTTTCCAGTCTATTAGACCCTGCCTTCAAATAACTAAAATCCATTATTTTGTACCCTAATGTTAGGAACAATGCAGAATATTAACCAACTGAACGACAGCCTTTTAAATAGTTGAAGAATATTATTCTGATCCACAATCTTCTCAAGGCTCAGTATACACTAGTCAGTTCCTTCAATCCCTTTACAGGATTTTTTTGAATTACGAGCCCCCTCATTGTCTCCGTCTTTCTCTAAACCTGTTCCAATTTGTTTGAATTAACCTTCATGCTTATGGAATAATCCAACGTAATTAGAGTTAAAAAAGATAGTCTAGTTTAGCCATTCACATTTTTGTATCCCTTTGATATTTAACAATGTACCTGTATTTATATCACAAGCAGAACTTCCTTAAGACAAGTAAATTGTTAGTAGCTGCATAAATTTTTAATCCAAGTAATTACTACCAAGTTCCCTCTCACAGTTACTAATAATTTAGTAATTATTAGTAACTGTGAGGGGGATCTTGGAATGCTACTGGACAGTCACTCAAATATGAGCCAGTAGCGTGCTGCAGCTGCCAAAAAAGCTAATGGAGTTCTAGTCAGAATCAAGATCATGTGAAGTGTTAATACCACTTTATAATACCTTGGTAAGATCACATTTAGAATATCACATCCAATTTTGGTCGTCATAATATAAAAAAATATATGTTGAGATTCAAGAACAGGGGTGTCAAACTCGCAGCCCGCATGCATCACATGCTGGCCCTGCCTCCGCCCAGTTTAGCAAAGGGGGGGAAAGTCCCAATATGTCACATTACACTGCCATGACGCTGCGAGTTTGACACCCCTGCTCTAGAAAAAGTTCAGAAAAGAGCAACAAAGGTGATTTGGGGACTAGAAGCTAAAACATATAAAGAACAGTTGCTGGAATTGGGTATATCTAGTTTAATGAAAAGAAGGACTAGGGGGTGACATGATAGCAGTGTTCCAATATCTCAGAGGTTGCCACAAAGAAGAGGGAGTCAATCTATTCTCCAAAGCACATAAAGGTAGAACAAAGAAGCAATGGATCAAAACTAATCAAGGAGAGAAGCAAACTAGAACTAAGGAGAAATTTCCTGACAGCTAGAACAATTAATCAGTGGAACAACTTGCCTCCAGAAGTTGTGGATGCTCCAACAGTGGAAGTTTTTAAGAACAGAATAGACAACCATTTGTCTGAAATGGTATAGGGCTTCCTGCCTGAGTAGGGGGTGGATTAGAAGCTCTCCAAGGTCCCTTCCAACTCTGTTATTCTGGTTTCTACTCACAATCTGAAGGAGCCTTATATGTTTTGTTATTTTATAGAAAGGACTGGAATATTTACAGATGCAAAATCAACCAACATTATCTCTTCATCATTCAAGTAAAAATAAGGGCCACAAAAGTTCAAAATGGAGACATTTCTTATTTGTAACTACTTCCAACTTTTCAGCACTTAAAGCGGATCATATTTGAAAACCTAGCTGCGCTAATATACCACAAGCCTGCAGCAATTTGATAGATGCACAAATCAGTCAGTAAGGTTCTTTACTAGAGGTTATGCATAAATATTTCTATTCAGTAGTCTGCAACACAGCCATATGTCATGTGACAGTAGGACCAGAAATAAGTTTGCTGTCTTTGTTTGAGGCACTCAAGACGTATTTACTTCAGCTCGTGTCATGCATCTCAACTTGAAAATATATTTCAAGAGAGTGAGGTAATCAACAAAACTAATAAATATGGAAAGTGCCATCCTACAATTTCTTCCAAAAAAAATTTCATGTCTTAATATGACCTCTATTACAAAATTCATCATCCTATCTGAATAACTTCATAATTATTATTTTTTTTTAGAATGAAACTGGGGAAGCTTAGACTACTTTATTAGCACATTTGGCTTACTGGAAAGTAAGAAGATTTAATTTCCTTTGCTTTCAGTAAATGATGTCAGCCATTTTGGATGTCTTTATTGAGAGAAGTGGTGATCTCATTTAAAGGTGAAGTTGAACTATTATTTAATGTTATATAAATTATTTTTTCACTATAGCATTACTTTCAGAAGATTGAATACTTTCACATGCTTTAAATCAACTGTCTTTTATCATTTTAATCAAGCAGACAAAATGTAGCTAATAGACTAGAAGACCTCCAAGGTCCCATCGGTATTTTGTATTCTGTATTCAGAAAAAAAAGTTATGGAGTATCATACTGAGTTTGCTCATTGTTTTATACCATATTTAATTTGTTTCCTTAGATTATATTTAAGGAGAAGTCATTTCACTGGATTTAGACACTACAAAAAATGGAAGTAAAAGCTTCCAATTCTGCCTTTGTGGCCACCTCTAAGGTAAGAGGGAAAAACATTAACCAAAGACTTTTGCATTGCTAATATTATATTCAATAAGATGTTTTTCTTTGTGATTTCAATTCTATAGAGACTATTCATCATATCTTACGCAAGCTGCACTGGCTCCCAATAGGACTCTGGGTGCAATTCAAGGTGTTGGTTATGACCTTTAAAGTCCTACATGGCTCAGGACTGGGTTTTCTTCGAGACCGCCTCCTACCACCATATGCCTCCCATCGCCCTGTTAGGTCCCACAGAGTTGGCCTCCTATGAGTCCCATCAGCTAAGCAATGCCGGCTGGCGGGCCCGCAGGGGAGAGCCTTCTCTGTGGCTGCACTGGCTCTCTGGAACCAACTACCCATGGGGATTCGGACCATCCCTGACCTGCTGATCTTCCGCCGAGCCATTAAGACCTGGCTATGCCAACAGGCTTGGGGCTGATGATTTTTCTCCCGATTGAATACTGTTAATATTGATGATGATGGGAGATTTTATTGAATGGAGTTATTGTAAATTTTAGCTTCAATTTTATGTTCTTTCTACTTTTATATTTGTTACTGTTTTTAGTTGTTGTAAGCTGCCCAGAGTCCTTAGGGAGTTGGGCAGCCTATAACTTGAATAAATAATAATAATAATATCCTGTTATAGCAGGATCTATTAATATGGTAGATTAAGAAAATATTTTGATTTCCACTTATTTAACAAGAACTGAATCTGAACTTTTTTATCTTCTGAAAAAGACACCTTGGTTGGCATGGGAGAGCTTTCATGAGAAAGTACTATGGTATGAACTTAGTTATAACACTAAAAACAAATCATTGGTCTAAACATTCTTAAAATATCCTATTTGCTAATTGTAATTCAGCATATATTGCTTTGGAGTCCTTGGTGCTTTCTTGAGCTTGGTGGTTTTCTTGGAAATGTTTTATTAACCTCTTTAGTGTTAGAAGGATTTGCTTTCTGTTTGTATGCAGTTGTTTGCTCTGTCAGGTTTTCTTCATCAGCTGCACTATCACTATCATTACTTTTTTCACTATCCTAAAGACCAAAGTCATGTCAATCTATAGTCGGTAGACTTTGGGATTCTGTTCTTACTAGCCCAACCCTTTGTAACACAGCTCAGTCATTATAGCATCTAACAGGACTCAACATGTCTCAGGGCTCTGGGGATTGAAACTGACTAGATACAGTATTGCCTTACATTATTTATAGGCCTGTACAAAATACAGCACTTTGAATTTAAGAACTGTTTGCCAATTACAACTACAACTAGCAATAAAAATTGTGATAAGCTATATCGACAAATACCTACGCTTTTTAAAAAGTATTAATATCAAGCCCCATTTACAAAATTATACAGTGATTTTAACATCCAATCCTTCTTAGATGCTCCAAGGAGACTGAAAATGGTGTATAAATAGAAGATTATGACATCATGGGATTACATACTAAACGAGTAGTGAAGTAAAGCATTTGTTTTTGCAACCAAAGGACAAAAATGCTATGTTCCAGACACACACACAAGTCTGAGACACAGAAATGAGACTACTATAGTATATATACTTCACTAAAACATTATCCAACTTAAATGAGATGGAATGAACTAGATAAATAGAATTACTGACTGATGTTGGAATTTAGCCAACAATTTATGCCTGAAGAAATTTCTTCTTGAATGACATACTTGTGCATCCTTTTTGAATATAGTTGCTACAATGTTTCCCTATAATCTTGTTTACATTGTTGTAAACATACAGGTTCTTTCTAAGTGTAATTCCAAACACTAATTTCAATCTAAATTATTCCACATGCAAGTAGTTTTTTTTCTTGATTTATCTTTTTATACAGGGACCATTCAAATCTGAGCTCGCATATTCTTTTTTCAAGTAAAGTTCTATAAGAAAGCTATAGAGCAATGCTTTTTGACTATAAAATGGTCTCAGTATGTTTTCTGAAGTAACTTTTTCAGACTTTTTAAGGAAGATAAAATTTTAATCATTATGTAATGCCCATTAGATGCAAAAATAAGATGCATGAAATACATGTATTCACAAGTGTGTGTATGTGTGTGTATATGTATGTATGTACAGGTAGTCCTTGGGTAACAATGGCAACTGGGACCAAGATTGCTGTTGATAAACAATGTGAACATAAAGCGCAATTGTACATAATGACAGCAAGTATAGCAGTCCTGATTGCTGTCATAATCCAGCACTGCATAGGTCATTAAATGGGAAAAGGCAGGTGTCTCAGGCAAGAAATGGGAGTGTGGAAGCAGGCACTATGGAGTGCAGCTGGACTGGCAGCAGCCATGGGTGGGTTAGAGGAGGCCCGGGAGAACCAATAGAGGCTGAGGATGGGCAGGAGGGAGACTACAGAATACAAGATCCCGGACTTCCTGGAAGAATAGGTAACAAAAGCAATTTGAAACTGAGTTTGTTTCTGGGAAGGTGGTAGGGAAGATCACAAATTCCAAACAATCACATGATCACAGCTCGATGCTGTAAATGCAAGGCAGCCACCTGAGCACCTGATTATAATCATGTGACTGCAGGGGTTTGCAACAGCCAGAACTTTGAGAACTGGTCATAAGTCAATTTTTTCAGCCTTTGAATAGTCACTAAACAAATGGACATAAGCCAACACTATCTGTACTCAATAATTTGTCTTCAGCTTTACATTGAGGGATCTTATTATTTTATTTTTTTTAAAAAAGCCGATCTGAGATACAAGCAAAAGTTGATAAATAGCTGTGAACTAAGAATATAACTTCAATTCTTGTTAATGTTTTACTTTTAGTTTAGGCCCAACTTTCTTTGCTAATTCTAGCAGTGCTCTGATACCCATAACAACCCTACTATTTCCTCATAAAGGAGAAAGTGACTTCTCTTTAATGGTAACTTCATGGAATCTGAAACAGATTTCTGTTACATTTCTGATAGTATGTACAGTGTTGAGAGCACACAGATTTAAGACAGTGCCAAGAAATTGAAAAACGGCCATCTTCCATTGATCTAAAGGGGGAAAAACATTTAGAAACGCAAACCTTATAAATGATGAGTAATTTCAGGCTCTAGAATGGCAAGCTTTCATCCTTAAACCTTTCCATTAAATCTTTGGCAATACTGCCAACATACTTACTAGGTCGTAAGACCCTAATTTCCAACAGGTTGGAGGTTCTATCTGCCAATCGGGTCCAGCTGCTATTGTAGTTCTTGCGCCACAGCTCGGCCACACACTGGTATTTGCCTGCTTCTGTGTCACTGGCCCTGCTGATGCTCAGGCGTACATTGTTGCTGGACTCTGCTTTCTCAATGGCTGTTCGGGTTCGGAATCCAACATATTTATCGCCCCACTGAACTCCTCCATCACGAGTAAATGTGACCAAATCATGAAATTCAGTGCTGCCAGCTGGTTGAAAACGCCAAGTCACAGATACTGGCACCCATGAAGGATAGTGTGGCTTGATAATGCATTGTAAGTCAAATGATTCATTATAGGTCACTCCAGGTGTGCGGGAGATGGCTGTAACTGCAAAACCAGCATCTGCCAAAAAAAACACCAAACAATATAAAACACCATTTAAAATATTAATAAACCTGAATTAACCTATAGATGCAAAGAAACAACTAATTTTCTAACTATAATTCACAGAAAATTGCTGTAAACATTATTTTTCTAAGTTAGCATATTAAAACTCCAATAGGAAAAGTTGATTTCTAGTATTACAAAAAGTAATCTCATTCCTGAAATTTAAGGAGAAAAATTGAGCTGGTAGTATTAAATGAAATCATGCTTCTTAACTTTTTTCAAATGATCTGTGATGAAGCACAATGTATTTTGTTTCCAAGTACACTGAAATGTACACTGAAAATGAAACTTTGTTTTGTTACTTCTAGATATGTTGCTTGAATCAAAAAGCATATCTCCAATGTTGGTATTTATTGTTTTTAAATCTACAATATTCTCTAATACGTCACTCATGCCTGTAGATACTATAAAATCTTTTAACAGAATTCTTGAGTATATTGAATATATATTGAAATATATAGGGTTTGATGAACTGATGGACTAAAAACAGCCTGGTTTTAAACGTAGGAAAAATAAAAGTGATAATTGTCAGTACCAGAAAAGACAGGCACAACCATACACTTCTGTACACCATTCAACTGTGGAGGTGATTAGTAGTATCACCTTTTTGGGTATGCAGTTGATGAGCAGGTTAGCTTGGTTGCTCAATAGTAAGTCACTGGTGAAGTGGGCCCAATAGCACCAGCATTTCCTGCATCGTATGTTCTTTCCAGTCTCACCACTGTCTATAGAGGGACGATTGAAAACATCCTGTCAAATTATATTACTGTCTGGTTTGGAGGTATTACTATTTCAGACAGGAACAGAAAGTGTAGAGTGGTGAGGATAGCAGAAGAGATTATTGGATGTTCACTTCCTTCTAACCAGGACATAGCATATAAGCGATGCTTGACCAGGGTCCACAGTATTGTCTGGGACACTACACATCCTCTCCATGACTGGTTTTCTTTGCTACCTTCTGGGAGGAGGCTTCACAGTATCTGAAGCAGAACTAGATTCTGTAATAGCTTTATATCATATAGCAGAGATGTCAACTCAATTTCATTGAGGGCCACATCAGGGTGATGTTTGACCTCGGTGGGCCGGGGTGGGCATGGCCAGAGTAGGCGTGGCCAGCATGACATCTCTCGTGTCAGGGTGCCTGTGGTGGCCCGAGCGCTCTGCCAGCGAAAACAGGCTCCCAAGGTCCATTTTCGGCTGCGATGGCCTCCTGCAACCCTCTGCCAGCGAAAATGGAGCTCGGGCCAGTCCTTCACTGTTTCCAGGACGGCCCTGCAGGCCAGATCTAAGCACCCTGCGGGCCAGATCTGGCCCCAGGGAGGAAGGAAGTGTCGGCCTT
>JANHJO010005592.1:23436-35342 GCA_032468235.1 Pseudoxyrhopus heterurus | reverse complement strand
GAATAAACAATATAAATATATATATATATATATATATATATATATATAGAGAGAGAGAGAGAGAGAGAGAGAGAGAGAGAGAGAGAGAGAGCAAGAGCACAAGTGCAAATGTTTAGCAGATCAAAAATCGAAATATGCTTAGAGGAATAAATAAATCACCCAATAAGTTTCTATATCAGAGACTGGTCTTAAATCTGGTGTCTAGTAAATGATGATAGCTGCTTTCCCAAAGCAGTTTGATAGTGAAGCTACTGGTAATTATTTAGAGATGTGATGGACTTTCTTTTAGTGAACAAGTTTAAGGAAAGACTGCACAGTTATCTATAGATGATATTTTTTTTATTTGGAAATGCACCAACAATGGACTAAATTTATTTATGTGATACTGAATTTGTATGCTGCTGAAATTACACATGCTTCTGACAGATTAGAAGAAAAAGCAATTAAACTTAGTGCAATACAAGATAACATGTAAAACAATAAAACATCAGTGATAAAGACTATAAACACTAAAATATCTATGGTAAAAAGCATAGAAACCAAATCATACTCAATAATGCATTATAAATAATCCCACAATTGAATTACATAACAATAATCCCATTGTTCACAATCCACAGTTATACAGAACATGACATTACATTACCAAACAGCCTTTGGAATTGACTGAATTTCACTGATTTTCAAAAGGCCATCAAAGGAGAAGTTACATTAATATCCATAGAGAAGCTGTTCTAAAATATTGGTGCAATAGCCTTGAAACATTTTCCTGGTGTTATCTACCTTCATCTCATGAAAATGCAGCACAATCAAAAGTTTCTTCTATGATGAATGCATTAAAAAAAGTGAGCCTACAGGAGGCAAGTAATGTAAGATTTTATAGCTTAGAAGCAGCAGTTTACACCAAGGAACCGATTGGCAGCCAGTGGAGAGCTTTAAGTATAGACAAAACAGGCTCCTGGTAGTTCAAACCTGATAGCAAATGAGCCACAGCATTTTCTATCATTTCAGCTTCAAGTGGCTTTCAAAGGCCATCCTAAGTAGAACACATTGCAGTAGTCTGGTTTAACTAGGAGAAAGGTATGACTTCCATTGCAATGTTCGTCTGTATAAAGCTATGATTGACTAACTAAAATTGGGCAAATGTGCTGTGGGCCAGAAACTCCACCTCTCATCCACCATTAAGTGTATGTCCAGGAGAGAGCTAAGTCATAGACAAAACTGGACCCAGTCAGGAATCTAAGTGAACAAACCATTCTGTCCTACTTGGGTTTATGTTTTGGCAGCTGACTGGATAGTCTTCCATAGCATAGCCCATAAATAATGACACTACCATTCCAAACCAATAGATAACCTCTCCCAGTGGCTTTGTGTTGATATAAAATAATAAGGTAGGAAAGACGTTTATAGTGAGTAGCTATCAGGAAGTCTCGCTAACCACTAGCTGAATTGTGTCTTCCAGTTCAATGATTTAATGGACTTTAATGGACAAAAATCAATGAGAAAAACATTACATTGAAAAAAACATTGCATCAACATAAAGTGTAATACGAAGTGGGGTAGGAGCTTGAATCTCTCAAGAGTTTTAAAATGCTCCGCGTGGGACTTGGTTTTTTTTTTTTTTTTACATATAATTGTATAGTTCTGCTTGCTAAAGACCGAAATAAAGTTGATCTTATTGATAATTTTATGGGTGGGAGAGTCTAAAGGTATTATCTTTCTTTGGTAATCTTTCCAGTGTATCACAAAAAAAAACTAAAAACAAAACTGGCTAAGTGGGAAAGATTTATTTATTTAATTACTTATTCTATTTTTTAACCATTCATCTCCCTCAGAGGAACTAAGTAATGACATAGTAGCCTTATATCAGTACCACCAGAAACAATCCATTTGTTGTTGTTAGTTACGAAGTCATGTCTGACCCATCGCAACCCCATGGACAACGTTCTTCCAGGCGTTCCTGTCCTCTACCACTCCCCGGTGTCCATTTAAACTTGCACCGACTGCTTCAGTGACTCCATCCAGCCACCTCATTCTCTGTCATCCAATTCTTTCTCATGATGTGTTCTGCATATAAGTTAAATAGGCAAGGCGACAGTATACAGCCTTGTGGAACTTCTTTCTCAATTTTGAACCAATCAGTGGTTCCATGTCCAGTTCTCACTGTTGCTTCTTGACCTGCATATAGGTTTCTCAGGAGACAAATTAGATGGTCTGGTACTCCCATCTCTTTAATTTTGTGAGCCGCTCGGAGTCCTTCGGGAATGGGCAGCATAGAAGTTCCAAATAAATAAATAAAATTTTATTCTCTAATAACAGTATATTATTTACAAAAAAGTGTAGATATTAAATCAATATTATACAACACAATTCTATTGTGTTGCCAGTGCCTGTTTCTATTCATAAATGAATCTTGTTAAGTTCAGTTAAATTTTCTCCAAATAAACATGCCCAAAATTACAACTTACACTTGATATATGCCTTTCCCTTTCTACCTAGCAACATTTTATTTATTTGATTGTTATAAATACTGATGATAAACTGAGCCAATATGCTGTGCTCAGATTATTCTTGACTATTGGCTATATTCCTTAGCCTGCACCTGCACTCAAGTACAAAGAAGGACACAGATGAGGAATAGGTGCATTTTGGTATCACTGACCTTAACTCTGAAACTTCCTGTCACAGGACATTACTTTTAAGGTAGACTTTGCCCCATCACCTCATGCCCCAAGAACCAATAATTGTAAAACAAAGCTTCTCATAATGACAGGACCTGAAGGACTATTCTGAAGGCTGCAGAAAGCTTCTGTATTGTTGCTGAAGCAACAGCTCTTCTTTCATACGAAAAAACCCAGCTGGCTTTCAGCTCTGTTCAAGATGCTTCTTTCTACTTCGCTATGCTATTGTGTCTGGCTTGTTTTGACCTTGTTGCATGTGACTTTTTTTCACCTGCAGTTATGCTGCCTGTTTCACAAGTTTCATTATTTTTTAATTCAGCAGAGGACAAAGTATTTTAAAGTAAATGGATAAACCTTTCAGCAGTATGCCATGGATAGGTGTTCAAGTACAGTGATCTCTGATCTGGGAACAGAAAAATTGAAAATATGTCTTTTTAAATATCGGAAATATTTAAAAATATGATAGTAAGAGCAAATAAAATAGAATGAGGAAAATATGTGTACTAATGACATATTGCATTATTAGTTTAAATAACACCAGGAAACTTGAAAAGGAGGCATTGAAACATATGGAAGATAACATTTATTTTTTGTTTGTAAGGGGCAGCGTTTTATGAGCTAAACTTTGAGTATGACCAAATACTTGAACTTCCTAAGGCATTTTGCTGCTATTATTATAGGCATGTTATCTTACTAAACAGAGGTGACAAAATTACAACCAATAGTAATTAGAACATCATCCTAAAATTTTCAAAGTGAGAAAATTATCTAAATAAATCAAATAATTTAGCAAAAGATGTCTGGTTGATGATATCATTAATTTTATTCTATTAATGAAGAGTTGGATGTATTTGGTAATCAAAAACAAAATGTTTTCAATACTTCCATTAATAGGGCACACAATGATCATAGTAAGCAGTTAAAAAAATGATCCAATTTTAAATAATCTGGACAATGGAATTTCTTTTCATGGAAAAAAATAAACATATTTTAAGAAAGTGAGAAGGTAAATCTTCCTTGTCACAAAGCTGTAGAACAACAAATGTTTTGAACTAGAGGCCGGGTTATCTGAGGGATTGCTTTTTCCAGACTACATCTACCGGTCCATCAAATCTGGCAGGAAGAACAAGATATCTGTCTTGTTTACAAGGATGTTCCATCTGTCAGGATCTAGGACGGGGGTGTAAAACTTGTGGCCCGTGGGCCAGATGCATCATGCACTCCCAATTTAGCAAAGGGGGGGAAAGTCTCAATATGTCATGTAACGACAATGTGACACTTCAAATTTGACCCTTATGATCTTCTGAAAATCCCTCAAAAATTGTTCTTTTTCCGCAAGCTTAGGATCCCTGCATGCTGGCTATATTATATGTAATATTGGCCCTCATGATCTTGTTTTACTTATGTTTATTGTTTTTAACTGGTTTAGAATATTTTGATAGTTTTATTGTATGCCACCCAGAGTCAGAAATAAATTAACAAATATGATTTAATGTAAATATAAACAAGTATTATACAAACATACTTTCTGATATAATACATTGCTATTTTGATGAAAGAAATAAAGATGTGAAATTTTTTCAGCTTCCTTTAGAACAACATTTGGCCTTTAAATTGTTTGTCCCTCTAAGCCATTTCCTTCCATGTTACCCCATGAAGTGTAATAGACATGGAATTTTTGTTTTGTAGATACAAAGATTTAACTCTAGAAGAAACACAACTGGAAAAAGTAATTCCCTTTCATTGATCCTTTGTTACCAGAGACAGAACTCAGTAGGCTGCTGTGTGAAAAAGTGATTGCTCCAAATTAGGTAGAATTTAGATGTTAACAAAATCACATCCTATACTGTTAAGAGGCTGTTCTCTGTATTTTTCATAATTCAAGCAGTAAATATACGACAGAATCAACACATCACAGTAGGTCATATTGAGAGTTAGTTTTAGCTTAAGGCAATGTCTGAACTCTGGCATTGTGGCTTATCCAATAAACAAAGATGAAAAAATTGTATCTAGGTATTTTTTTCTAACTTTTACAGCTAATAAGATGGGCATGTTTTTTTATTTTTATTTATTTTATAACAACAAAATACACAGACAAACATATAAGACATAAACATAACACAAAATATAATTACACTTAATAATTTCTCATTTTAAAAAAACAAGTCCTTCACGTCCTAATTTCTTTATACCATTCCTTAAGTTCTTCTATAATACACATTATTATTCATCTTATACATAATAATTTATATATTATTAATAATATACATAATAATAATAGTTTCGTTTGTGCCATCTACTTTTCTACATAACATTTATTTTGTTCTTTCTAGTCTCTACTTCTTCTTTCTAACCACCTATACCATGCTTCCCAACTCAAATAATATTCTGATTCTTCCCTGTCCTTGAACATCATCGTTAACTTATCTATTTCGGCACATTCTAGCATCTTATTTATCATTTTTTCATCCATAGGTATCATTTTAGATTTCCAGTTCTGTGCACATGTGATCCTGGCTGCTGTGATTATGTGTGTTAACAAATAGCATATACTTTTTTTATACCTCCCCGGGATCAATCCTGACAGAAATATCTCCAGTTTCAACTTTAACCATTCACCCATCATTTCTCCTATCCACTTCTTAAATTTCATCCAATACCTCCTAGCCCATGGACATGACCACCACATATGATAATATGTCCCCTGTGGATAGTTGCATTTCGAACAGTTTGGGGTCAAATTAGAAAACATTTTGGCTAGCCTTGCGGGGATGGGGGAGATGCCACATGTAAAACATTTTTTTACACATTTTGTACACATTTTTTTTTGTTGGTTGTCACCAATGTATATTTAATATTTCTTTCCCACATTCTTTGCCACTCATCTATATCTATAGTATATCTGAATTTTTTAGCCCATACAATCATATTTTCTTTTACCACTTCATCTTCCATTTTTCTACTCAATAGGCAATTATAGCATTTTGTTATCAGTTTTTCATCTCCATCCAAAAGCATCTTATCTAATTCCTGTGGTTCCCTATATATTCCATATGTTTCCCTATCTTTTTTGTATCGGGTTTATATCTGGAGGCATGGCCACCAGTCTAATTCTATTCCTTTGACTTTCAATTCGTCTTTAGATATTAATTCTCCTCGGTCATTTAATATGTCTTTATATTTTACCATTTTCCCTAGGTCTAGAACATTGGGATAAATCAGTGCTTCCATTGTGGATAACCAATTTGGTATTTTACAGTAAATTTTTTGTTTTACATTTCCCCATATTATCAACAGAACTTTCCTGAAGTAATGCCTCTGAAAGTATCCATGCTGTTTGTTTTTACCATGCCAAATAAAAGAGTGCCACCCCGATTGTAATTTGTGTCCTTCTACAGTAAGTAACCTTTTGTCCCTCAAAGTCATCCATTCTTTTACCCATGTGAGGGCTGAGGCCTGGTAGTACAGTTCCCAATCTGGCAGGCCCAGTCCCCCTCTGAAACTGCCATTTCAGTCAACCCAACCTTTCCAATGTCGCCAAGAAAAGCAGCTGGTATCTCTCATTTTTGGGAAGCAGGGAGACAGAAGCTGATGGAAGGCATTATTTTGCTTAGTAGGGCTGACCCTTGGAATGCCTCCCCCTTTTCCCCATAGAAGGTTTGTTTGGATGCAATGTTATCTGCCTTCCAGAAACAAATGAAGACAGAGCTTTTCTGGAGGGCATTTGGGGTTGATACCACATACTGTTTTTGGATGTGTATGTAGTGTTTGTGTTATTAGGATGATCATGGTTCTGTATTGTCTTCTTTTGTGAGCTACCAAGAGATTACTTGTGATTGCAGCAACACATAGCATTAATAAAATGAAATAAGTAATTAAATACATTTTTATATGAAGATGATTCAAAATAACACTGAAATGCTGATATGAATCTCATGGGAGTTTTGCAGTGCATCTCTGTATATCAAAAACATATCATTGCTAGAGTGGATATCATATACATTTAATGCTAATTATATACTTTGTAACTCTAGATTTTAAACCCTCTTTTTTAGGGTTAGGGTTAGTTTTTTTAGTTTTAAGGAAGATTTTCTTCTGCTCAATCTTTTTTTAAAAGATGGAACAATTAGGAGTTATATACCATATTCTAAATATAGATACATCATACACTGGTAGAATATTGCATGATTTTTACAAAACAAAAAGTAAACAATATTGGTCCATTCCCATCTGAAAAAAATGCCTCCATATATAGCATTTATGCCAACATGGCATTGGCATTGTGACAGTGTGTTCCCATTACTTTATCTTCCTTGGATAGCTGGACCTCCTGAGTTAATTTCACTTTGATTTGGAATGGATTTTGATTAGAAAGAATTGTTTTCACATTTGCAAGAAATCCTGACTTATCTTATCTCCTGCACTCCTCTTTCAGAACCTGTCAGTAGATTCCACAGTTTTGTTAATAAAACCAATCTTAATCCTTATGTCAGATTCCAGTTAATTTGTTAATCCTTGTACAAAATGTTGTATTTCCCAATTAAATTGAACAGCATGTATCAAACCCTTGCCTCAGCCCAACTCTTGATCTCAGTACAAACAAGATACTGTTTTGCTGTCCATGCCCCAATGTTGGACAAACTGGCCTTAAACTTATTCCAAAGTAGTTACAAAATTGTAATATAGTTCCATTGTCATGGTTTTCAATGGGAATTTTTATGCAGGAAGAATAAATGACCCTGTCACAGCCAAGCAGTATTTTTCTCTAACAACGAATTTAGGTTTGGCAAAATGCCAAAGAAATTCTCATAGCATGAATTGAAATCAAGATAGAGAAGAGTTACCACCTCATTTTTCCATTTCTGTGTAGAATGATAGCAAGACCTTTCGTTACTCCAGGACCTGCAATTTAAAGAGTTGGGTACAGAATAAAGGGCAAGTCCTGCAGTCTCCAAATAGTCATCTTGATGACCCCTAATTATGTTCCCTGCCTATTCTCAGCATTCTGAGGTTAGCAAGAGTGGAGCTGATTGCTCAGCCAATTTCAAAACACTTTGGAGAAATGGAAAGTGCAAACAACACAGTATAGAAATGCCCAATTAGCCATCCTTTAACTGATATCTAATGTACTCTGACTCCATTGCATATTGGAAAGATTTTTGTAAGCTATAAGCAAAATGATAGAGTTTTTTTGTTTGTTTGTTTACTCTTTTTGTTCTGATAGTAGCTCAATCACTCCTTTAAGCTTTACATTTTACATATTCTTGTTCATAAAACTTTTTTCTTCTACAATTCTGCACACAGAATTAAAACATTGTTCAAATTATATGCTTGGAGTGAATATGTTCTTGTTTTTTGAGGAGTCTCTGAGCTTGGTTATTTGCTGGCAGACACTGCATTACCCAATTAGATTACATCTTCAGTGTACAAGGGTGTGAGGTTTGCTGTCTGTTTATATACAATAGCTTACCTTATCAGGGTTGGTGGGAGTGTTATTTTCTCCTTGGTAATTCCTTGATTACCCTGTCCAGTCATGCTCATCTCCGTTTCTTAGCCGATGTAGCCAGCGTTGTCCAAAAACATTTCCATGGTCATATGACCGGCATGACTATATACTCATGGAATGCTGTTCCCTTCCCATCAAATAGGTTCTTATTTATCTACTTGCATTTTCATACTTTCGAACTACAGGTAGTCCTCAACTTACAATAGTTTTTTTAGTGACTGTTCAAAGTTACAATGGCACTGAAAAATGTGGCTTATGACCATTTTTCATAGTTCTAATCTTTATAACATCCCCATGATTATGTGATCAAAATTCAGATGCTTGGCAACTGATTCATATTTATGACCTTTGTTATGTCCCAGAGTCATGTGATCCCCTTTTGTGAACTTCTGACAAGCAAAGTCAATGGGGAAGCAAGATTCACTTAATAATCAAGTTACTAACTTATCAATTGTAGTGATTCACTTAACAACTGTATCAAGAAAAGTTGTAAAATGAGGCAAAACTCACTTAATAAATGTCTCACTTAACAACAGAAATGTTGGGCTCAATTGTGGTCGTAAGTCAAGGACTATCTGTACTAGATGGATAGGAGCTGGGGCATGTAACAGAAGCTCACCCCATTGTGCAGTGATTGGGTCTCAAACCCAGGCTGTCAGCTTTCCAGCTAACAAGTTAAGCATCTTTAACCACTGAGTCACCATGCCCCTGGCTCCTTATTGAAGATGTTACCTAATCTGGTAATGAAATGCCTGCAAGCAAGCAATCAAGCTCAGATAGTACTAAGGATCCAACCCAGAGCTACATATTCCTCTATTGATACTTGTGTTTTTCTTCTAATATTGATCAAATACATGTTAGAATAGGGAGACAGTTTCTTGCATGAAATGAACTATCCGTTTAGCATTGGTTTTCGTAATCCACTGTAAATCTTTGATGTGTAGTTCTTCAAGAAAAAGGTATTGCAGACACCTTGAGCTGATTCATTGCAGTATATTTTTCAGGCAAATTGACTTCTGAAAAGGAAAACATTTACAAAAATGGAACTTGTGAACCATGGAAAACAGTTGTTTACCAAACACTAGACTAGATGAAAAATGTTCTTTCTTTGATCCTTGTGCTGTTCAAAGTATTACTAACTGATTTGCCTGTGGTGTAAAACCTCTGAATGCCATTTTTTTTCTGAATATCATTCCATCTGTTTTATCACATTCCAGAAGCATAGCATTATTAATCTTTGTGAAACACTCTTGCTGGTTTCAGGCTTCCTGCTGTTGATTAAGGCCAGATTAAATTTTGCAGTTTGAAACTTGTTTTTAATAAAATTTTCTGCTGAAATGAAGATTTTTTTGTGTGGAAAATATTCCCATTCACAATATTTTTAAATGACATTTTAAGTTTCTAGCAAAAACAAAAAGAATAAACAAAAGTTAAAGTATCAGCTACATAATAGAACAATTATTTTTTAAAATAAATATTTTTTCAGTTATATAATGTCACTTTCAAAGTTTGTCTTTTCACATAGTGTAAAAAAATATCATTAAATTATTTGCTATCAAAGCTTCTGCATTTTAACTCATCTTGCTCATTTTTTAAATATTGCACTATTCTGGGTATTTTTGCACAAAAAAAAAATCATACCGTAGAATCCACACATTAAATAGAACCATAAAAGAGAGCAGATGTAATAGAATTTTGATAGACATACATATCAATCTCACTATACTATATATATATTCTGCACTTCTTGTGCCATATCCGTCATCGGACGTTGGCAATCATATTGGTGATCCTATTTTTATCAACTTTTATCAACTATTTTTATATTCTGCTAGAGCAAGATTTTCTTAGAGTCTTAATAAAGCAGTGGTCTTATCTAGTTCAGTCTTCCTTAACAGAATCTTGAAAGCCTAACACAATTTCTTTTCCTTCCATCTTATACCAACGAGAGTCAAGATGAGGCAATCTTGAGATTTTCCCCTCATCCTTTCCTGTTTTCTGGATTAAATTTATGTTTTCATAATGGTTGTTGCATACCTTCTTCAAGGGTATCTCAGTACTCCTCTACAGCTACAGAGAAGTAGCACTGAAGTAGCATACTGTAGAAGCAATACTGAACTAAATGTCTACAAGCAAACAACCAAGCTCAGAGGAGTGCTCAAGGACTGCATCGTTCAACCCTGAGCTATTTATATTTTCCTCTATTGGAAACAAACAATTATGTCCATCTGATGATTAAAATATTCTTCATAGTAGCCCTTTAGATGTCCTTCAAATCTTTCATTTCCTAAGAGAATCTATATTACCCTAAAAAACTTCCAGTTGGCATTATGTACAAACAATAAAAGCAGAAAAATATTGCGTTTTGCTACTCTTATCACCATACTTTAAGCTCTAGCATAGGCATGTATATATTTCCAATTGAACTTGTTCCTTGTCTCTTTTCAGTAGTGTTCTAGATTTCTCTTCTCTTGTTTCATCTTCCTTGTGCTTCTCAATAAGTTAAGCAGCTATTCCAGGATGCCATACTAAGAAGTTGCTCAGTTGTAAAAGTGAGGTGCTATTTCCTTATTCCAGGAGGTGATTAAGACCTTTGTTGAACTACTTGCCAAGGTCTAGGAAAGCACCTGAGCATGCTCTCCACAAACTTCATTCAAACTGAGCAAATACATCAGGTGCCTACAGCATGCCAATCCTTAAGGATAGCAGCCCTAAAATGCAATTAAGCAAACAGAAAGTGATATGATGATGATCAGGGATTGTTTTTAATGTTCCCCACATTCATATCACTAAGCCAAGACAAAAAACTAGATCCAATACTCATGTGTTAGACTCTTAACCTGGACCATGAACTCCAGATCTGCTTAAACCTTCAACAAAATAATACAACTCCAGAACCATCAGAATAAGAAACTTTGCCACTAATCTGCATCAAGCAGCCCAGGCAGAGAAGATGCTGTGAAGACCAGTACAAAAGGAAAGTGCTGTTTCTTAAAGCCCAACTTCACAACAAGAGTCTGAAATCTGGTTATCTGAGATGTAAGGCCTTTGAAACCATCATTGTTTCCTGAATAATAACAGGCACTCTGCCATCAACCCTGAACTTACAGGTGATGCCACACCTGAAATCCAGATGGGCATAATTTATATCCATCCTAATATCAATGAAAGAAATCAGGTTGTCCCTCTCACCCTAGGTAAATTTGTCACACAAGATAAGTTTGTGCTGGAATGGGAATTGTTTTAAGATTCCAAATCTCCTTTCCTGGAGAATAGTTCATTCCTATCTCCAATCATCAATGGTTCATTCACTCTCTGCCAATCTCTACCAGATGTTCCAGTTTACCTTCAAGTCACCTATCTGTCTCCCACAATTGCTGAAGACCCACCACCAGTTCTTGGAGTCCAATCAGCCAACCTCTTGCTTCCTGACTCCAGCCACCCAGCTGACTAACCCACCTTTTTTACAGATATCTGCAAGTGTTTACTTACATTCAGCCAACTGTCAAACCTTGCTTTTGCCAGAGTAAACAAGGTGAGGCTCAACACTCTATTATGAGTAGAGAGATTGTAAGAAAAGTAAGAGCAAATTAGTTGAATGTTTATCTCAGATAAAGCACATTATTCCTTGTGGTGAGAGATATGGGGAAAAGCATTTCAAAGAAACTCCGCTTTAATTAATTCACAGTAATTGAAGAATTTCTATTTTTAAAGATTAT
>JANHJO010005592.1:0-11556 GCA_032468235.1 Pseudoxyrhopus heterurus | reverse complement strand
TATTCTACTCTACTCTACTCTACTCTACTCTACTCTACTCTACTCTACTCTACTCTACTCTACTCTACCATATTGATTTCTTAAAGATAAATAGCCTTTGGTCAGATCATTAGGTAGTTTCTTCAGTACCCCAGAGTGCAATTTATCTATTCCTGGAGATTTAAACTCTTCATGTAAAGAAGTATTCTCTGGCTCTACTTTTGTAATCTCGATCTTATCCTTTCATTCAAGTCTTCACAATTTTCTAGTGGAATGCATACTGCTTGTTTGTTTGTTTTGCCAGAGAAGATGAATTATGAAGTTATGAGAGAGCAGAAGCAGTTTTTACTTCTTATTAAATGAAAACTTGACAAAAAATCATGAGCATTCTAAGAAATAAAAATAATGAAATAAAAGATAATATGGCTAGCAGCAAGCACTCACACCACACACCAGTTAATCAATGCTAAGCTTTAAATCCAAAGTTAATTTTACACCAATAAAAAGAATAACGATCATGCTCACATTAGAGTACAGCTAGGGGATTGGCATCATAAATATTTTTTTTTTCAAATCCCCTTCCTCTCTTTCTTATACTTATTTTAGAAGAAATATTTTTTTTCCTTTCTGCAAGATTGCAAAGAGAGATAACTAGTGGAGGCAACTTTGAAGTGTTTTCTGAAGAAGCCTCTGAGGCTCCTGATTTCATTTTCCAAATGAATCTACACACCCTAGTGACTTCTGCTTGAGTTGTTATCTAAGCATGGTTGCTACAAAATTTCATGACCAAATCAGTGTACACAGTGTACTATATTTTCATGCCTTTCTTTCCATAGGAACTGCTTTCTATGAAAACTAGTCATTCAGTTTATTTGGTGCTATATTAATCTATCTTTGGTTTAAAATATTCTGTGAATATGCACTCTATATTTTGTGCAGGACATGAAATTCTTCTACATAAAGAATGCAACCCTCTAAGAAATAAGAACTATGCTGGATTAGATTAAAAGCCAAATTGAATTTGCTGGCTGTCATCTAGCCATCATTCATCATTATATTGATTTGATATACTTGTCCAATGCCTTTTTAGAAATGTCAAAATTGGTAGCCACCACTGTACTACATAATAGCAACTTCTATGCTAGGTTATTTCCCGTGCTAAGATTTTCTTTTATCAGTCTAACCACTGTTCAATTTCATTAACTATAACAAGACTTCCTTATTCATCCTTGTTCATGGTTCTTTGGTTAAAAAAAAACACCTTTTTTTCAAGAATCATTAGAAACTTCAAGTTCTTGTTGATTTATGAATGGCCTGGTGTTATCTACTAGATCATAATATTCTCTCCAAGAACTCTAAATAACTGAAACAAGATTTTCCTCTGCTTAAGCAATACTGATTCTTTCGCAGGAAAATCTGATCCTTTAACGTAATCAATTTTTATCCTGTTAATACATTCTACCAGTTCTACCAGTACGTTTTGGGTTTGTCTCATATTGCTAGAAGGCAAGCTAAAATAATCATATGCTAAGATTTCTATTCAAGTCTATGTATTTTTTTTATTTGTTGGTTATATTTTTTATAAAGCACCATGGCTTATATGTGAATGTGTTCTTCATTCAAGTCAGCCTTGAGTCCTGATAGCTGCTTAGAGAAGTCCATGATTTTTTGGGGAAATATTTTTGAAGTGGTTTGCCATTTTCCTTTTCCATAACTAAGATAAAATGGATGGTCCAAGCTTTGTGCCTAAGGCAGGACTAGAACTCACCATTTCATGATTTCTAGTCTAGTACCTTTAACCATCATACCAAACTCACTTTCATTTTTTCATATTAGTCTGAGTTTACAGTATAATAAAAATGAGGATCTATACAAAGTTAATTATAATAAGAATACAGTGGGAACAAATAATAGAATTACTCCTGATTTCTATCAATAAATAAAGACATAAACATATACTTAAAGTCTGATGTGTTCCCATTCCTGTAAAAATAAAACTGTCATCTTCACGACACACATTGATATAGAGTGATAAATTGCCTGTCATTTATATTGTTCATTTCTGCACTGTGTGCATAAAACTAAATTGCATAGAAACCTGCATTTGATTTCTTTCTTCTTTTAAGTGATGCCAGTTATTTATAGTGCAGTTGTTTTAAGATTACTAATATTACTCAGTCATTCAGGTAGACTGGAGCACACATGTATTTTTGTATGGTTCTTAACAAAACAAAACTTGAGATATATGATACAAGTTCATCAGAGCAGATAGGGAGTTGGGGTGGGGACCTTTGAATTTAGATGCTCCAAAGTTCCTTTTGCTCTCTTGCAGAAAACTATATCAGTCCTGGGATTTGGATACATATTTTACCTCCTATTAAATTAAATTAATAAGAGACAGTTTAACAAGAACAATTTATATATAACAGGCAGGGAGAAAAGAGAAAGAAGAAACAAACAAGCTTCTTGTTCTGTCTAGTAAGGATCATTAGGATTGCTTTACTAAAATAAGTCATGAGGTAGCTGTTTATTTTAATCTAGTGGTAATGAAAGATATTCTATTCCCAGTGTGACCAAATTGGTACTGATTCTTTTTTTTCTTTTCTTTTTTTTGGGGGGGAGGGTGTTGTAATTTGACTCACAATAATTTGATAGGCAAGAAGCAAACAGCTTACAAATGCTTATGCTTCCTTGTTTTTTTTACTGTGAGTGAATAAAAACTACATGCGGCTTTCCCTCTTGAATGGAAAAAAGAAAGAGTAACTTCTATCCCCTTATGCAGTGTGATGAATATATTTGACTAAGTACCATGCATTTTCATGCAAATAGTTCTCAGAACTATATTAAGAATAATATTAATTTTAAATTATTTGCTACATGGATTTGTGATGCTGTTGTTGGTCCCCACCCCAACTCCCTATCTGCTCTGAAATTTGGAATGTTGGAAATATATTATAAGCTTACAGTGTACACATACTCCTAAGTCATTTGTAAAATAGGAAGGGCAAAGTCTTGCATGAGCAAGTTTGACTCTTTATAACAGCAGACATATCTTTGCCTTGTTCTTGCCAAGTTGGAAGTTGTTTGCAATTGCCTTCTAGGGTATTTGTCAGCTTTGCAGTCTAGTCTCTCACCTTGATATTTATAAAATAACATCCCAAAATATTTCTGAGGTGAATGAATGCAATAAATAAAATAGTTGTTACCTCCTGTTGCAAACAAGAATAGGGGATAATTTGAAACTCATTGACAGGAAAAATCAATTATGATAGGCTGACACCAATCAGGCTGTATCTTTTGACACCCCTAGTATGTTCAGGTAGGACATTCTTAGCTGCCCTACCAGGACATGTTTCTTCAGTCCAGCTTTAGGACAAGAAAAATGAAAATGTGTTTGTGCTTCCTGCCAGCCTTCAGAAATATAGACTGAACAAATCTCATTCAGACAGAAAAGATAGCTATGCAATCACAGTCTTGCCTGTGGGAAAGATTTTAATGAGAAACTTTCTTATAAAACCAATGATGACAGATCTCCCCCTATAAAAAGTTTATTGGGAGAGAGGATCTATAGGGAAAACAAGGGAAAACAGTAATCATAGGTAGAGAATTACAAATAAAGTGAGCAGAGTAAGCCTACCTAATCAAATTATAACTTTGTTGTATGAAGTTTTGGATTTTATCACATGTTTTTTGTAGAGGAGATGGATAGAAAGAGATCCTTTGCATTGTGCATATTCTTAGCTCATTCTTTTTTTTTCTTGAGCAAAGATGCTCAATATTATAGAGTACTGTATGAGGAATACATGAAAGTGGACCCTTTTTTGGAGAGGGGACTGATAGTTTGTCAGATTGAGGAAGGTGGCATCGTGCCCCCAAAGTAACAGCACATCAGGAATGCCAGAGATGTCATCAATACATTGATCTTTATTGGTATAGCAATCAGCACGAATAGCAATCAGGAACAAGAGAAGGATAAAGCATGGTTGCAGGGAATCCCTTTCATAGGGTTTTAGTGAGTGGGTAGTCAGGATATCACATGGCTTCCTCAGGAAGACAGGAAGGTAGGAAATAAAACAATTAAGTGGAAGGAGTTAACTGTCACAGGAATTGTGTGGGTGGATTCCTATGTATCCTTCCTACAGGATATTACTAGAATAACTCCTGGAAAGTTACAACAACTGTTAATAACTGTTAACATAGTTATTCTATTCAATAAAGGATAGGGTTCCATCTCTAATGTCCTGAGTCTAGTCAACAAATTTTCTAGAAATCAAACCCACCTTCCTAACAATCTTTGTTAGAGTTATAAAAGTACAGTGGTTTTTGGAAAATTTCCCCTTTTGTATCACATTGGAGAAGTTCTTCTGGGAAATTCCACCTCTCCAGGATCAACTTATCAGATGCCTTAGAGGGCACTGTTGTGCCCTCCCTTTGGAGGCTTTTACAATTCCCTGATGATATGGTTCTCAGTGCTGAACATGTCTCTCATAATAAATCAGACTGTAAGTGCAAATGTTCCTGCTTACATATCCCTGCAGGTTCTGTAATAATAATATTCCATGTAGTGAATATTTCAGCAGCTTCACACAAAGCCCAAATCTCCTCTTTTCTCCCACTTTTGTTGAGAGTAATTCCTAACCAGCCAGCATAAAGTTACAAATATATTGCCAGTATGAATTGCAGATTGTGTTCATATTTCCAATTTTGATTGCATAATTATACGCAAAATGAGAGTAGGATTGGCTCTAAAAGATGTTAATTCAATTGGTCCCCTTTAGCCAATTCTCTTCTTAGCTTTCCTGTCTGAACTAATGGAAAGTAAGTAATGGTAAAATAATGTAATGAGAAGTAATGGACCTTATGTTGATTGACTGTTGATTGGATGCCACTAATTTACAGAGCTTGTCTTTCCTTCAGGGCCCTTTAGCTGTACAGCTACCTAGCAACCATCAAGTCAGCACTCTAATATTGCTATGTAAAATATGAATAGCTTGCTAGCATAATCATAGGAAAACTGGAGTACTAAGATTACACAAATTGATATGATGCTAATATTTTACATATTTTAATATTTTTGACAAATGATTCAGGATTAAAGAAACAATTATTGCTTATACTAAAGGGAGTCACAGTTTTGAAGTTTTTTTCCTATGTAAAACTCCTAAACCAGAATGAATGGAATATTATTTATTCTAATGTTACTCTTAATTTTTTTAAAAAATATTTTTATAATAGATTTTTTAAAGACTTAATGGTGGATCACTTACTGAGCTTGCAGATTTCAGATTTATTCCTAGGAAATGGAAGGAAATTGTTCAAAGTTCTGAACAAAAGACTCGGAATGTATGGTGTTGAGCTAAGTGGAGCAAACATTTGACAATAAAAAGGAAATTGGCATTCAACACATAATGGATCTACTCCCAATAAATGATTAAACATTAATTGTGAAGTTTAAAGATTTTAAAAAATTGGTATGGTATGCAATCTCCTGAATTCAGTGAGGTAAAGAGAACTATACAGATCTCAGGTTATGATAACTTGTTCAGTAACCATTCAAAATTATGATGGCACTAAACAAGGACTATTTAGAACTGATCCTCATAGTTTTGGCCATTGCAGTGGTCCTACAGTCACATGATTGTGATCTTGAATATCCTGCTTGTGATTATGTTCTCATGGAGAGCTATGGTCATCTATTGGTATTTTCAGTTTTCTCTGCCAGCTTCCCAGAAAGAAAAGCAATGGGGATGCCAGCAGGAAATCACAAGTCACTTCCGCTCCTACCACATTTTTGCTTGAATTCCGTAGTTCCTTCCCACAACATCCTCTGCCCCCTTGTGGCACCCACACAATTACCCACTGACCTGCTTGCCTGGAAATCTGACCTCTTCCCACTTAATGGCATACACAGTCCTGGGGTTATAATGGTGAATGGGCCTAATGGGATTGCTGTTACTAAGCAATGTGATCATGTGATATTGCATTTTACAACTACATCACATAGTGATGGAAATTGTCATTGTAACTCGAGGGCTAGTTCTATAACAATCCACTTGGCACCCAGCAATGTTCCTGTTCCACCTGTCTTTATTCCATTCCATTCTTTTGATTTTTAAATAATAGTAAGGCAAGGCAAAGATCCAGAAATTCTGGAAAGTGAACACTTTGAAAGGCTGTAGCCTAGTGCTTTATTTTGACATAATTATATTATTTAATTTATGATGATCCTAAAATATTCAGGCTGGTGAAACCCAAAAATGATTCTGAATAGATCTGTAAGTAGCAGTTCTTTATTAAGGTCACCGATCAGAATTCTGCCAGTTAACAAAATAATTAAACAGTTTCTGTTCAGGGTAAAATAAGCTCTAGAAGGGTCTCTTTAAATTAGCTGAATGGTCAATCACATGAAAATGCAATTCAGTTTAGTAAGCATAAAGTAATGCACACTGGGGCAAAAAGCCATTACTTAATGTGTATACTAATAGGATCTCAGCTGTCTGTAATAAACCAGGAAGAAATAATTTGGGGGTCCTAATGGTTAGCTTGGTGAAAATGTCGTAAGTGTGCATCAGCTATGAACAAAGTAAATTATATGCTTCAAACCATTAGAATAAGGATCAAAAATAAAAGTGATGATACTATATTGTGTTTATACAAATCTATACTATGCTCATAACTGGCATATTGTATATACTTCTAGTTATGATATTTGAAAAAAAAAAATGCATAATAGAGCTAGAAAGGGAGCAGAAGAAGGCAACCAAAATGACCAAATGGCTGAAACAGTCCCCTTTGAATAAAGGCTATAACATTTGGGACTGTTTATCTTGGAAGAAAGCAATACCTTGGAGGAGTTACTTGATCATGGTGTATAAACCTATGCATGGTATTGAGAAAGTACACAGGAAACAGTTTTTCTTCCTCTGTCCAAACAGTAAGATCCTGGATCATTTAGTGAAGCTGACTGGAAGGAAATGTACAACAAATTAAAAAGTACTTCTTTACACAGCAGTTAATATTTTTTTTGGAAGCCATTACTACAAGACAGGGTACAAAACTTTGATAGCTCTAAAATGAGATTGGGTGAATTCATGGAAGATAGGTCCATCAGTAGTATTGGTTCTGAAAACGATCTCTGGTTGGGAATAGCATGCCTCCAAATACAGTTGGCAGAGCTGGAGAGGATAATTTTCCTGCTTGTAAGCATTGCAGAGGCATCTGCTTGCTCATTATGTGAAATAAAATGCTAAAATGAGGCTTGACACAACAGGATTGTTTTGTGTCCTTATTCCTACCTTCCCAAGTGGTGGGGTGATGATGAAGGATAAACTGGGGTAAGGAAGAATGTACTAACTGTCACTCATGCCTTGGTCATCCTCATTTCTACTATTGCTATATACCACAAGAGGCTGTCCTTGAAGACCAGTTGAAAGTTATTTGTTTATTTATGTAACACCACAGCTTCAAGAGCTGTGCTGGTTACCAGCCTGCTTCTGCTTGCAATTAAAGGCACTGATTGCCATTTTTAAAGAACTTTGTAACTCAGAGCCTGGGTGATTTCTGTCCATCCCTTAAGATCAGGAAGAATGATTTTGCTGCATGTCCTTCCGTTAATAAAGTATTATCTTCAGAAATCTTCAGGACCTTCACTTTTGCCACTTCTTCCCTGAAACAGCATTTGCCTGAGAAATGACATCCATGCTTTGAGTTTTCAGATATCTGAAATATTCAGAAATCAGCCTTCAGGACTTCACATACTGTTGCTCCTTCCTGCAGGTGAATGTCTGTCTGTGATTTGATATCAGTCATGACTGGAGACTTGGGATTTATATTTTTATGTATCTGTTTTAGACCAATTACAGTATTATGTAAAAGTCTCCAATAAAGGATAATATTTGTAGCTCAGGATTGAAATGCAAATCTCTTTGCATAGTCTATAGTTGTCTATGTTTCTATTGATGACTGATTTGTTAGAGTGTCAGACTTCTAGAAATTCTTGGCATTTTTGGACTTGACCTGGTCTAGGATTGTCACATTTTCCCAATTGAAACTATGGTTAAATTTGTTTACATGTTGTGAAATTAAAGAATTTTTGTCATGTCTTCTGACTGCATTGGTGTTCATGGATGCCAGTTTTTTGCCTGTTTGTCCTACATATGTGACAAACTTACAAAAGAGATAATCAACCATATCAAAAGAGAAAAAGACTCAAGCACCTCTCCATTACTAATCAGCACTCAGATCAGCATAGATTAACTCCAAGGTTAACTTCAGACCAACAGTCAAGTAAGCAATACCCCAATCAAGAAACTGCCAAAGAGCCATCAGTAAACAGCCCACCAAAGAATCTCTAAGACTGCTCCCACCCATACAGACAGGCAAGACACCAGACTATAAACTGGCACTGAACAGTACTCCTTAGTAGCACTGATGATGTTACCTAGTTAGGATAATGAAACATGTGCAAGAAAACAAGAAGCTCAGAGAGCACCAAGGACAAGATCTTTTATGATTTGAATGATATGTAAGTCCAGTTAATTAAAATAAAATGAGGATGGGGGAAAAGCAGTGAAGAGATCACCAAATTGTCTTCCAATAATTTCCTCACTGTGCCTGTATCAATGATCATAACCTTTGGGAACTGGGCAGAAAAGAAATTCCAAACACAACAATGAATCCAAAATAGTATTATTAATTTAGGATTCAGTAGATACTAAACATATAAAATGGTATATAATATACATTAAATAATAATCATAGAATGTTTTCCTTACCTGATTCTGTGGCTGGTATCTTAATATCTGAAACATGGTTGATTCTATATCATAATTTCATTGAAAATTCATCATGTGCCCTTAATTTATCAGGCTGATCTTTCTACTGTTTGTTCTTCAGTTGAATTTAAAAGGTGTGAATTTGCATCATTCCAAAGCAGCCATAGATTAGCATATTTATGTTTATACCAATTGTGTTAAAGATGTAAGATGAGGATTTGATATCATGTAATAATGACAAAAATTCAAGTCAAGGCCATCACAATTGGTTTATCAATGAGAGCAATAGTACTATATTTATATACCGCCTATCAGGGCTTGCAACCCTCTCTAAGCGGTTTACAATGTCAACATATTGCCCACAACAATCTGGGTTCTCATTTTACCTACCTCGGAAGGATGGAAGGCTGAGTCAACCTTGAACCTGGTGGGATTTGAACTTGCTAAGTTGCAGGCAGCTAATTATAAGCACTCTATCCGCTGCGCCACCAAGGCTCTTCAAAGTCTCAACATCTGTTTTATATCGTGGTGACCAGAACTGGATGCAGTATTCCAAGTGTAATTTTACTAAGGGTTTTAAAACAGTACTTGCACTTCACGTGAGCTTGATTCTATTTGATGTCCCTCTATTAATGCAGCCTAGGATTGCATTGGCTTTTTTGGCTTCTGCCGCACATTGTTGGCTCATATATAAGTGATGGTCCACCAGGACTCCGAGATCCCTCTCAGAGTTACTGGCACTAATCAAGTTTCTTCTGTCTTCTGGGATGTTGGCTACTCCTGCCAGCTTAGTGTCATCTGAAAATTTCCCTTTCAATTCCCTCATCTAGATCGTTTATGAAGATACCGAAGAACACTGTTTGTTCCTCTTTTCATTCAACAGTTTCTCTCTCATTCAGGTGCTCACAATCCTAAAGGTTGGCTCATTTCACCACTGCTGCCTACTCAGCACTGCTAATTCAGAAGGAATCCCAAAGCATTTACAAATCTCCTCTTTGCAATGATTCTAAGTAAGCAATTTATTTTATTTCTTTGTAGACCACTTTTCTTTCACGACGAAGCTCCACAGGATGGGTGGATTTATCAAGCAGCCTCTTACAACCCCACAGATGTCTCTTCAATAGAGCAACACTGAGAAATCTGTAGTTTCACTTGATTTCATGGGTTCCAATAGTTTTTACAGGTGGCATTTTTATAACCACCATGACCCTCACATTATTTTTCTGATCTTCAAATCATTAAATTGTGCCACTGAACTTTGATGGAAATACTGACGTTTTCTGGGATATTTTTAGGTATTGTCAAACTAAAGGAAAAGATATTATCTTTCCCCTTAAATCGTTGATCCCCTCTCAAAACATAAATGAGAGATGAACATTTTCCACTCTACTCCATTCATTGATCCCCTGTCCCGCAAATCCTTGAGATCTGAGCCCTAAATCAGGTAAATGCTCACCTTTGCCGGAGAGGGAGCTCAACTTCACTGTCCACTTCGCCCTCTTCTTCCTCTGAGGAGATACCACGTTTCTAAGTCAAGATGAATGAAATAAAAAGAAACGGTGTTAGGATTTGTCAACTTTTCAAAACAGGTCAGACTGGAAACAGACATAGCAAGGATTGCAAGAAGGTCCTTCATTGTTGCAGGATGTAATAACACAAGCTTGAAGCTGCCAGAGTTTCCATCTCTGCCATTTTACAACAAATAGAATCAGAGTGGGGTTATTTTGAGTTTCTTTCCCATGCTTTCCCACTTCCCGAGACTGAATTCTCTTTTATTTTCCCTCAGCAGGTCCAGCTTGCTTTCAAGTTTATTTCTGTATTCCTCTTACAGCATTATAACTTTAATAAAGGTGAATGAACTAACTAAACAAACTAAAACCCGATCACCAACGAAGATATGACCTCTTTATCAACACATTTATTTTGCCCTGACTTCAGGACAAGCCCTGTTGAGAAATGATTGGTCCAAGGAGAGGTTAATTATGGTGCCAAACAGGCCCATCTGTCTCCTATCTTGAACAGGTGGTTTGGATATTCAAGGTCTCTAAACAGGGAGAGTTCAGGCAATGGTACCTGCAATTGGCCTATGAACCTTTTTGTGCATTTATGCTCCTAGTTGAGGAAAGGATGGTAGAAAAGAACTGGAATTAGCCAACCTCACAACTGCCTTAAAATTGATCCAGAAACCCAATGTGGTTTTTCAGAAGCGTTGCAGTTCCAAACCCCCAAGTCTGAAATGGTTTTTCTCCTCTAGCACATTAGCTTGTTGTTTCAAGTGGGTCGCTTTGGTTGCACTATAATGCCGTAACCCACAGGGGGAGCAGTATTTATTCAGAATGGCTTGGCTTAAAGCACAGAAAATGAGTTCCATGACTGGAGGGAAGACTTGACTTTGTAGACTTTATGAGTCTGTAGAAAGATCTGCTACTCTGATGTTCAAAGATGAGAAGACAGGATGGGGAAGGGCGGGAGAACATCCTTTTTCCACAGGAAATATGGGGGAGTAGCAAGAACTTGATAACTTCAAAGAAGGGAGAGGGTTGCATCTTGACTCTTCAGTTTCTAAAGGTAAAGGTTCCCATCGCACATACGTGCTAGTCGTCCCCGACTCTAGGGGGCGGTGCTCATCTCCGTTTCAAAGCTGAAGAGCCAGCACTGTCCGAGGATGTCTCTGTGGTCATGTGGCCGGCATGACTAAACGCCGAAGGCGCACGGAACGCTGTTATCTTCCCATCAAAGGTGGTCCCTATTTTTCTACTTGCATTTTTACATGCTTTCGAACTGCTAGGTTGGCAGAAGCTGG